>JAPMOR010101238.1:162749-173250 GCA_026543865.1 Argiope aurantia
ATATATATATATATATATATATATATATATATATACAGCACATGTTCTTGCATCGTCAAAGTACATGGGCCCACCTCATTTATATGAAATGCTTCATTACGTTCTTTTCCAAAAACATTCCAACATTACTTCTTTCATTGCGTCTGCATTCAAAACTTCGCCTAATAAAAAGAATGGATCGATCGCATTCAACTCAGATGACTGCACAATGGGCTTTTGAGAAATAATAAAAAAGAAAGAAACTGGGAAAGAACTCTGAAGTAACATTTGCACAGATATGACACCCAACCTTTCACGGAAGGGAGTATTTCTTTCAAACTCACCAGAACTGACATAAAAGTCGAGCATAAATCCCCCTTTTCTCTCTGCCGCCTCGGCCAAATTGACGTAAATAACCTCTCTAGAAGGTTATTCGGGTCGGAAAACAGACAACGCCCGTTACGAGTTGTCGACGGAGTCAGTGAGCAATTTTGACATCTTACTCCCCCCCCTCCCCCAGCTGTTATTTGTCTGGTAGAAAGAAATCGTTCATTTTTATGAAACAGTTTAACTATTTTGCCGTTGAAGAACACAAAACGGATTGGTGGCTCCGGGCTACACTCGAATGCAGATAGGAGCTATTTTTAAAACTCCAATTCAGAAATCATATCTTCTCACTGGAGCATAGAAATGCTTTCCGAATGGTAATGGGTTTTAACAAAAATTGATTTCCAGATGGCACGCATACATTTTTTTGCGGTTTATGAAGTAACGAAAGAATGAAGCACATTCAGTGGAGCATTGATGAAGCATATTATTTTGGCTTAGTTTTAAAATTTAGATAAAAGGGCATTAAAAACTGATCTAGAAAGATATTGTCGCGTTGATGAAGTTACAGTAGAAACGTGTGTTAACTAAAATCAAAGCAAACGCTTACTAATCTCAAAATTTTAGAACTTTATTCAAGAAACTAAACCTTACATATGTTTTTATCCACCACACAATATGACTCGAATCTTCCATATTTAGAAAGATGCAGAAATTATATGAACACTCTAGAACAAATGAGAAATAATAGAATGTAAATCAGTAACAAAACAATTTTTAGGCTTCTTGCATGCAGACACATACGAACTGTCTGTTTCAGTTCATAGTAATCTACTACGGAACCATCTAGTCCGTGACAAGTTCGAACAAGTTTAGTTACAAAATTAATTATTATTAAAGATATTGTAATAAGTCGATTCGTTTAATAAAGTAGCAATTAAATTTTGGTAATTTCTAGAGTGTTGGTTTCGAAGTTTCATGAAAAGTCCTTAACCCCCCCCCCTAACTATGCCAAAGATCCGTGTGTTGGTTCACATTAAGTTTGCCATCCAGTATCAAATGTTCTTCAACTGATGAAGTATGAAATTAACTGCGTGGGGATCATGAAACAACTATTCAAAATATCTAGAACCATCCTAAAGTAGTTTTAGAGATACTTCAAAACGGAATTCAATATAAGTGAACTAAACTTAAAAATTTCATGTGCGGTTAGAGTCATATTGCAAACATTTCGACGCGTTTCGTCTTTCATCTAATCACTCGCAGCGAAATGGCGCATTGTGACTTCGCGTCATTTTCCTTTTTGTAAATTGAGCGTTTTTAAAATACTGTGATGCTTTTTTGTAGTGGTTCATCGAAGAACATTTTGACACAACTAGGCATTTAAAGATTATTTATAGTTTTAAATAATATGCAACTATTTTGACTTTAGAAGGTTGTTTATTATGGATTATCAGTTTATTTTTATTCGGGTTTCATTTCGACGAATAACGATATTTTAACCTGATGTTCTGCTAGGGCTTATGCGATCATAAAGTTTCTGAACTACATGAAAAACAACGGTATGAAGTTATTTTATAGACAATTCGTGATTTTTAAGTGGGATGTTATGTTATTTCTATGAGAAGAATTTTATTTATATGCCAGTCGCTGAATAGCCGGAAATATGGGTGTAATCTAATTTCAGATAAATCGTATAGATATTTCATGTCCATGATTCTGCTAAATTGGTAGATATTAAAACCAAATTATTTTAATTGCCCTACTAAATTATACGATTTTTAAAATGGTCATTTGAATATATGGAATATTAGAGCTTTATTTAACTAATTTGCTTTCAATGCTTTGAGGAGCAATAAAAGGTCCATAGACGTATGGGAATACACTGCCTGGTATTAGCTATATTAGCTGGTATTAGCTATTCAGCTATATTTCTTCAATTGCTATATTACTTCTTCTGTTCAAATTATTATATTTTACTGGCATGAGTTATTTTATTTAAAAACATTAGAGGTTTCATAAAAAAAGAAATTATAAATTTTTGCAGTGATGAAATAAAATTTTAATATAAATCTCGCTTTCCTAATAAAATGTAAAGTTTTGAAAACAAATACTTAACATGAGAAAATAGATCACTGACATATAAAGCCTAAATTTAAAAGCATTTCTTTATTTAAGATCAAAAAGATAATTTTTTCTAAAATGAAAATATACGTTGAATCAGATGCAAAGTATAAAATGAACGTTCACGCCACACGGTGCTATATTGGACTTCAGATAATAAGGAAATTTTATATATATCGAATAATGCATAAAATATGGTGTTTAAACAGATTAAACTTCATGTAGTCAATTTAACGAACTCGCAATCCAGGGCGAGATAAATGATGTGTTAAATTCTGGAATTTCCTATTGCAAAATTTTGGATAAACATTAATTAATTATGTATATGCCATATCGCTGATATGATAAATCTTTAATAAATTTTATATTGAAAAAATTATAGATTAGTTTCAACAGTAACATTGATGCACTTAAAAACGAATACGGTTCTTATTCTGTTTTGTATTTGATGCATCACTATGTATTTATATCAAATATAGAAACTAATTTTATGAAAAGTATGGATGTAAATTCAAAATTTGTTCTACAAAATATTTCAATAAGATTTAGTTTTGAGCATTTGTAGTAAATAAAATATTTCAAAAAATTGAATTTTTATCACCGAGTAAAATGAATTATCTGCATCGTAGGAGATAAATGGTGATACATATTTTTTTTCAAGACTTATTTATCATTCTTCAATTAATTCATTTTTATTTCAAGGTTTATAGTGATCTTAGATATATTGAGGGTAATTCATTTTTTTCCTTCTTTTCATTTTAAAGTAAGGAAGAAATTTTACAAGGAATTCATAATTTGATATAGGATAGGGAATCAGGAAAAGTATATGATATGGGCAAAAAGATAACATTTACAGATATGATTATTTAAAGTAGAAAAGACATGATTATTTAAAGTAGAAAATACATGGTTATTTAAACTAGAAAAGACATGATTATTTAAAGTAGAAAGGACATGGTTATTTAAAGTAGAAAGGACAGGGTTACTTATAGTAGAAAGGACATGGTTATGTAAAGTAGAAAGGACATGTTTATTTAAACTAGAAAGGATATGAATATTTAAGGGAGAAAGAATATGATTATTTAAAGGAGAAATGATATGATTATTTAGAGGAGGGAATTTTATTCCCTTAGTCGTTACAAAGAGCATTCCAAAGGATGGAAACATTGCAAAGTTCACAGAAAAGAAGAGTTATAATTTGCATTTTAAAGAAAGATAAGTTTAAGTTTATATTAACACCCGGTAATAGTGTCCTCTTTTCCATTAATCCCTTCAAGAAAGAAAAAAAAAGCGTTTACAATATAATGGAAACATGTTTCTTATCTATCATATAAAAACGTAAGAAAATAATTCAAATATTTTGTTTTTCGTATTCGCAAACATTCTTTACTTAAAATTTAAATTATGGATAGTAGTAATATAGATACTAACATATATATATATTGTACACACATTTGAACAATTAATAATTTCACACATTTCAACATTTCACTTATTTCCACATTTCACATTCAACAATTGCACATTTCACCAAATAATGCAATCCCATAGCATTTGCAAAATTTATTTAGTTTATTATTTATGAACCAATAAAAATTAATTTATAAACTACTTGCCACTAAGACATCAAAATTTATTAAACAAAACGATAAATTTTGAAAGGAAATTTCGCTGCTTCTAACAAGATATTTGTAATGAGATAAAAAGTTTAACTGAAGCTAAAAAGCTTTGAATAACAATAATATAATTACTTTAACTGTAAATTATCAGAGAGAGAGTTATTTTTTGTACCATTGCGCACATCTAATCTTAATTGCTAGGCTGAAAAAAAAACTTGATTTATTCAAGGATTTAGCTTCATTTTCTTCGACCTCTGCTTTGGTGAAAATCGATCCTGAACTCATCCATCTTTCGTGATCATTCAATAAAGCTAACTACTTTTTTTCTTCTTGTTTTTCTATCATTAACCCCATTAGGATGCTTTGGCTTTGAATCAATGCTTTCAGAAAAAGCAATAAAAGGCTTATAAAAATCGTGTTTGATTGTGAATGTTCACTGCTTCGAAAATAATGTTTAATTTTTACGGATGTTATTTAACAACAAAAACATTCTGCTCCTTAACTCGATTGAGGAGCGAGAATCTTATAAATATCAAGCTCGTTAATACATCTGTCACAAATAGATACTTGTAATCGATTATAAGTTATCATTTAAGATTTAGTTTATAAGTAGGTGAAAATATTGGGATTTGCGTTGAGAAATGATAGTTTGTTATTTCTACTTTTTTACTCTAACTTCTATTTAATAAATGGAACCACCATTTTCTTAATTTTAACGATAATATTTTTCATTAGGATTTCATTTCATGATAGCATGTTATTTTTTAATATTAAACTGCTAATAAACAAAGATCTACCATGATAACTGAAGTTTCTAATTTGGTGAAAAGTAGTATCTAAAATTCGTGATATTTAATATATGTAGCAATAAATATTTTTATGAATATTCACAACGTTTTGTTCTAAAAGTACAAAAAAATTCATTTTTGAAAGATTTATTTGTGTTATGTATAATTAAATGCACAAGGGAAACTTTTTTAAATATTTCCAACACTATTATCTTACATTTGACTGCATCAGTCATTTCATACAAACATATATTTTGCTTCTATCGGAATTGCGTACGTTTGGTATTGAAGAATACTAAGACTTCAGAAAATAATTATTTCTCCAATGAAAATAAAAATGTTATATTCTGCGTTCTTCTTTTCCTTTTAAATTTACATTTTCTAACCAGAGACACGAATATTTAATCATTTTCTTTTTCAGCTTTTTCAATGTGATAAATATCAAATCACTAAATAAATTTGTATTCAAGCGTAATGTAGCCAGAAGAATATTTCTTCCAAATTTATAGCATTTTTATAACAAAATATTGAACTCTCCTTCGAAAGTTGATAACGTTTACAAAATTGATATTAAATTTTTTTTTTAAATTAATTTACAAATACCAATTTAATACATAAACACGTTTTCGAATTATTTAAATCAAAAAAATTACATTGACATAGATATCAAATATGATAGCTAATTTTAGAAGTAACTGAACTTCGTAAAATACTTTGTTTATATATACTTGATTATTGTTCAAAAAATTTAATTTTATGTTTTAATTTTTGAAAATTTATTTTCTTTATTATTTAATTTTTATGGTTATTTATTATATTTGATGTTTGTAATGATTTAATTTAATTATTCTCTTTATGATAATTCGAACAATGTAAATTTTGGCCATTTCGATAGAATCTTTAATGTTCTAATAACAAATAATGCTAATAATCAATGCCATTGGAGCTGCTTCATTCTTTTAATAGTGCATAAAAATTCTGATTCTTCATTGGAATTCAAATTAACCCGGATATCAAACAAGACAAGAAAAAATAAAGAAAACCATCAATGCCGTTCTCTCCAACAATGCCTAATAGAAAAAGCAAAATGTATAAAAAAAATTATACCCAAATTAATTTGTTGGATGACATATTAATTCCTGTTAAACAAATAAAATTTAAATAAAAGTTTTTTTTTAAAGTCCAAGAAAACGATATCTGAATGAGAGACTGGCTGGACTTTGTAAATCAATGACTATAACTTATGACTTTCAACTTTTTCTCCATTTTGTCAACATGACTGAATAATAAAAATGTATTAATTAAAATACCCGAATAGTCCTTTCTATCGTCTTCCGGGAATTTAATCATGGACAGAAGGTTAAAAATCATTTGGAATCAGGAGAAGGATTAAATTAATTACACTCGACAGCTGCGGACCCAAAACCATATCGTAATCGCCATGTAATAACCATTAGTCATTTCCCGTTTTTAATTAAGTTAACAGTTCCGCCGTTTTGACAAGTCCACCCTCCCACCTTTACGAATAGGAAACGACCATGTTGTAGCCCCAAGAACTCGTTCTTGCTGTCAGCCTGCATTGTTACTGTAATTGCAATTATTTGTGACGTCAGGCGACTTGTCACAGAATATGCAAGGAAGGGGCTCAGTTTAGACCCAATGACATGGTGATCCGAAATGGGAAAACGTTGTCTGCAACAACGTAAGGATTTTCTGAGATATGTTCGCCCTGACATGTTCATGGTATCTTTTTTTTTTTCTTTTTGAAACTCTGTAACGAAGTCCTCCAGCTCAGAATTTCAATTAGCGGAAAAGTGATACTTGCAATCATAAACTTTGCCATGAAATATCGCCACTTTTTCTCTTTACTGAATATATTTTAGGAGGTGGCTTTTGAGATGGTATGATACATTTTTTGATTTAACTACATTATGAAATCACTTTGTGAAATTCCTTGTGTTTCGAATATGGAGAAAAAAATATTTAATTGTATTTTTCACACAATGAAAAGAACTGTTAGATTAATCTTTATTTAACAGTTCCATCATTTGTCTATTTAGATTAGTTATTTATTTTTAATTAAGTTAAGTTTTTCAGTAATTTTGGATATCAATCATATGACAGAATGGCGAATAAATGCTGTTTTAATTTTAAAATGTGTTCAACATATAAACAAAAGTACGCTTGATTGTACATTTGTTTGATTTGACAATCACCAAGCCAAAATTCAGGCCTGGGTGGAATCAGCATTTGGAATAGTAACTCTGCCCTCTTAAAGGGAACTCACTATCTCTAGGTAGGAGAGAAATAGGAGAAAGAGAAAATTTATGAGATTTTTTTTGGAAATCTAATATTATTATTAAGGATAAAATAAAAATCATTTACAATCTTTCCTTTCCATCAGATACTGTAGGAGAGTTATTTTTTATTTGCATAATGCAATACAGTAATGCAGACATTAATACAGATCTCACAAGAAAAGGAAATGCAATCCAACATTACGTTAAATCTGAAAGTGGGTCTGAATTCATTACAAAAAATAAATGGAACTTACGCGTACAAAATAATTTGTTGCTTAAGAATCTTCTTTATATATCGAGAAATCGTAAAAGAAATCAATGCAGAATCAGATATTATGCAAACATTATAGCAAAAAATCAACTTTTCAATATTGTTTCCTTTTGAGAAAAAAAAATCTTCATCTTCTTCTATCTTCATTGATTCATTTCATAGAATATTATTTCAAATAGTAACAGTCGTCTCTAATTTTGCATCAATTGAGTGTTATTGCAAAAAATAACTTTCTTCCTTTCTATATTTTTTAGATATGTTTCAGTTCAAAAATTGCTCTGGACTTTAAAAGGAATTTCTTTGCTATTTTAATAAACATATTCTTATTAAATTGTTAAAAATAAGACAAAAATATAAAAAAAAATAATTCAAAATTAATTTCAAACGTAAATAAAAAATAAGATATTTGAGTTATTAATAAATTTGTCCTATTATCGTTATTAAGAAAATCTAGAGTCAAAATATACTTCACTATATATTTATACGGTGTTATTTTAGAATGAAAAAGAAGGTTTTATCGATTTCAGAAATTACTTTTATTTTTAAATTGAAAGTTATCTTCTAGAATTGAAAGTTAGTGATAACAATCATGTTGGAACAAAAATATTTGTTTACATTATTTATAAGGAGCAATAAATATTTTTTATCACAATTTTGTTTTCAGTATTTTTTAAATTCCAAAACAGAATAAAACACGTCTGACAGCAATGAACAATAAGTAGCGATTGCTATTTATTCTTTCTATTTATTTATGCCCTATTTTTCTCGATATTCAAAATGAACAAAAATTATCTTTTGTATTTCCATTGAAGCAATTTTTAATGCAATTTTATTTGGATTTTTTGCTAACTTGAAGTAATTTATTGTTGCATATTTACAAAAACTCAAATGAATATCTACTTACATTTTATCCAAGTGCATAAAATGTAACTGCAAGTATGTATTAACCTTCGGTTATATAAAAAAAAGATATATTTTCTCTCATGTTTTAGAATTATTTTAATCTTTTATGATTTTATTTTATAACTTATGATAACAGTAAAATATCAAAAAAAATTTTATTACTCTTTTTTTTTTCCCGTGATTTAAAAAAAATATGATTTTATATGTTTGATTAATGATTTTTAGCTCTACTAACAAAAAGAATGACCAATTTTTAAAATATTGAAGTGCATAATCACGTTGAAAATACATAACAGTAATATAAACGTCATTATTTATCATTATTTAACATGTAAACAAGCTTTTGCAAAATGTGTAAACAACTGACATTAAAAATTTCAGAAAAAATATTTCAAAAACAATGAAGAAATTTTAGATAAATTTTATTACGAAGAGAACAAGTCCTTGTTTAAAAAATGCATATTTAAGCATAAATGCTCATTATTAACCTTATTCAAACATAGCTAATTGGGTAAAGCTTAATTATAAATAATATTATTTTTAACGTGAATGAAAAAAATATACAGCAAATTTTAATGAATGAATGAATTAAAAAGGTTAGTGTTTTTTTTCTCCTTCGAAACACAATTTATGTTGGAATTCTATAACTTTTAATAAAATGATGCTTTATGAAATCACTTGAAATTTTTAATTTCTCTTCTTTTGTGAATTAAAAATGTGAAACATGATTTTATGATGAAAACTTAATATTTAAGATGTTTCAATTAAAGATCACTTCAAATAAAGCTACTAGAACATGATAAAAAATAAATAGTAATTTTTTTTCATTCTTAAATAGGAGAAGGAATGTTCTGAAACAAATCACCAAAAGCATAAAATTACCATTTTAAAGGAATTTTGTAATTCAGTTTAATCTTGCAGCTTAAACCACACTCTATTTTTCTTCACCTACCAATGCAAAGAAGTGTGTGTCGCTTGATTTTGTGATGTCATAAAAATCTTTCATTCGCGTTGGAAGTCACAGTCACGGGCACTAAAAATGATTTCGGAATTTTGCCAAATTTTATGGGGTCCCGAGGAACTGTCGTAAAAAGGTGCATTTTAAAAGCAACGAACCTGAAAGTTGCGTGCCTCTATGGAATGTGGGTGGAATTTTGATGTTTTATTCAAGGTGGAGAAGTCTTCACAACACTCTTTAATACAAAATTTTGTGTTTCTGGAAACTCGATACTTTTTTCAGTCATAAAAGTGTCTATTTTTTATTATTAAATTTTTCGATTCTTTTTGTTTTATATATATATAGAGAGAGAGAGACAGAGAGAGAGAATTTACGAAATTGTTGCAGGATCTGATCTTTTCTGCCTTTATTACAGTTCTTCACTAAAATTATCGTTTAAGTTTTTATTCATATAAATATTCATAAAAATATCATTTTTTAAATTACTGTAATTTTTATACTTCATAATACTTCCCATATAAAAATGTATTCAATTCTATAAAAGCAATAAATTTCAAGCTTTGAAGAGAAAAGATTATATGGGGCAATTTAATAACGTTTATTACACAAGAATATAAAACAATGAAACTAACATTAAACATATATATATAAATATATATATGTAACATTATAGTAGAATGCAGTTTGAAGACAGTGAAGAGACTTGCTATTTCGTGACGTCGTTTTATTTCATTTTTAAGAAGCAGGCATATGCACAAGCGATGAACACACAGAAAAGGAATGAGGAAAAAGCTCTTGGACATTTTATCCCTGGTCTTATATAACCTATGATTTTGATAGGGAAAACATTTCTTCATAGTGCTAATATATTAATAAGATTCTGATAGGGATTTCTGACGCATGTCAATCACATGTAAGGGAAACACAGGGATCTTTTTAAAAAGAATGTGCCTACTGGATAGTTTTTTACCCCTTCACGCCGAGCGTGTGAAATTATCGGCGTTTTGTCGATTCAGCGGTATTTTGCCTCTTCATGCAGAGTGTGGGAAGGTTAGACTTTTAGCTGACTCTGCAATTCAACAAAGCTTCTCTTGAATTAATTAAGTAGAGACAGTGGAATTGGATCACGAAATAAGAGAATATTTTAGAATAAAGTTACTATGGGCTAAGTTAAGATAAAATCTAGAAAATTAATTAAGTTGAAATTAGAGTTAAAATATCATTACATATAT
>JAPMOR010101238.1:178250-209864 GCA_026543865.1 Argiope aurantia
TATATATATAATGTCCTACATATCGATTTTTCACTTTCCACTTTTGATTTTCTTTGAATTCAATAAATTGAATTGTTAAATTATTAATAAGTTTGTGAATTAATTAATTTTTATGCAATATTAATAAATTTTGCAAAGATTTTTAATAATTGGAATAGGTTTTTTTTAAAAAATTTTAGTTCCTTGTTTCTTATCTAGCGCATTTTTCCACCTCAGACTGCTGTATTTTTATTTATTCTTTAGCTTCATAAAATTAAATATTCTCAGAGTATTTTTCTTGAATATGTACTTGATTAATCTAGCGATTTTGACTTCTTTTATTTTAATAGAAAAGAATTAGCATTTATTTGTTAATTACAACTCCTTAAATTTGCTTTTTTATGTGCAATCAATGCATTCGCCTAATTTTTTTATTGGACATGGAATAAAAAACATTTTAACGTATTCCTTGATGATAAAAATAAAATAAACAAATTTACGAAAACATTTTGTTTAAATTTTTATTGCCAGAGTTACAAAACCCATTTGTATTTAATTTATTGAAACATATTCCGCACCAGAAACGAAATAAAAAATTCAATATCTAGTAAGTCAAACGGATTTTATTACATAAACCAATCCCTCTCAAAAATATTACTAATGCCCTAATAATGTTTTTAAAAAAAATCCCAATTAAAACTTTTTTTTCCTTTATAACTGAAGTTATTTCAAAAAGGATTTACTTCAGCAAATTTTACTTTACAAATGAGTAATATACTTTATATAGATATAAATATATAAATCACAAGCAAAAAATGCGAAAAATAATAATGCCTTTTTTTTAATGAACTATAAAAATACTTCTTCTAATTAGTTATCATTGCTCAGTATAAATGAAGTAAATAATTATATCAGCGATAATATGAAGTAAATTTATAATTTCAAATCAACGAAAAAATATAACAAACAAACTATAAATACATAAGATTAGAACTGTAATATACAATGGAAACCGAAGTGTTGTTTTCATTATTTGCATATTTCATCTCAAACATCTTAAGTATTGTGTTTCAAACATGCGTTGTGAATTTAGAAACTAATTATTCGAAATGTATCCTTTTCAAATCTTTCGAAGTAAAGAAAAAAGCTAAAAGTTGTTTTAATGAATCAAATATTTCGTGTTCTTTAGAGTTAATAAAAGGGGAAATAAAGAAATTTTACTATTTTATTTTAATAGCAAGTAAATAGTTTTAAATATGGTAAACGAGTAATTTTAATGCTCATTTGCATGTTTGTTTTAAAAAAATGTATTAAACACGTTTCCGACCTAAAAAATATTTTTCTTGAAGAGTAAGAAAAATAATAATATTGGGCATTTTAATTAAATTACTAAAAGGATTTATCTAAAACGTAATTAAATAGATATATTTAAAAGAAAATAGGAAATTTCCTTTTTTCAATTTTAAACATAAACAGCTTTTGTTTTGCTATTTTTACTTTTTTAAATAATTACTTTATTTATTGTTATTCATTTGCTTATAGGAATTTAGACGAATTAAAAAAAGAAGAAGAAAGTAACTCAAGTAAACTTTTTCTTCAGAAATATTAATTTTAAAATGTTTATTAAATATCTTGTTATCAAGTTAATTTATAATTAGCATAAACATAAATTGAATGTATTCATCTGGAGCTTACTTTAGCTAGTCACACACAGAAAACCATAGTTCAAGGTATGAGCGGATTTTGAAGAAAAATTACCACTTTTAGTTTTTTGAGTAATACTTTTGTTAAAAACATAATATTAGTACATATGTATTTATCATTTTAATATCCTTATTAAATAAAAAAAACAAATTAATGCTCCTACATATAAGTTTTTAATATTAAGCACACATTGTTTAAAGTTAAACATGATTAGCTTCAAAAAGAAAAAAATAAATTTATAAAATTTTATGTGATTTTAAAATATATTTATATACTGTTTGCAAAAATTTAATTTAATTGTGTCATTTTTGGTTACATTAAAATAAAACCTTCTTCTAATCTGGAAGGCAAGATATTCTAGAAGAAAATTTTCTTATTTTAAATCAATATTTTAAATTTATTCCTAGAATTGCTAAAAATATAAATAACATATTAAAACGAAAAGTATATAACAGATTAAAAAATACTAATTATAATATTTATTATATCTAAAAAATATTACTAGAAACGTAATGAGATTACAGAATAAATGGTTTCTTCAATGTTGATAAAAATGTGTAAATATTCTTTAAGCCATCTTTTATAATGACACTGAAATAAAAAAAAATATTTTAAAAAATATTAAACTAGTAACAAAAATAATATGCATCATTTTATCAATTTGGCTTCTTATTTTTAGTTTTTTTAAATGATAATTTTTTTTCCTTATACATGACAAGCTTAATACAATATTCATTTTTTTTCTATAACGTTGAACTTTCAGAAATTTTATGGAAATATATGTTTACATAAAATGCTTTGAAATTAAAATGTACAATTTTTAATAAATCACCACTTTTTATAAAGAGAGGCTATCTATTTATTACACTAATTTTCGTCTAACATGCTCAGTTGCATTTCTGTAATTCATTAATTCTAATATATGCAGAAAGAATTAAAATGAAATATTCTTATTTCTTAGCTTCATTGCAATAGATCATTGCTGTATATATTTAAAAAGTTCCATATATGCAAAAGAGATATGTTCAAATTGATATGTTACCTTCAAAGTTGTCAAATATGAACTCCTTTTGTAAAATGGAATGCCCGAATTTTCCAATAAAATTCTTGTCAAAACTTTTGTAGGTTGCCCCTGTTCAAATTGTCAAACACTGACGCGTTGAGAAGATCGAGATCAATTATTAGATACCTTAAATTGATCCTTAATTTATTTGATACCTTTTTGATACCTGAAATTTATTAGATGCTATACCGTGCAGTATAGCAGCATTCGCTTATTAATTCTCATCGGAAATAAATATGGAACTGTTACCTTGGACACCGTGATACAAACCCCCGCCCCTCTGATTTCTCATGTTAGTTTAATACAATTATGATCATTAGATTTCGACTGCATATTTGAACAAGCGAAAAAAAAATTATTTTCCTGTTTTTATTTCATGAAAAAAATTACGAATTGGGAAGAAAAAAATATGACGGGTGGAAATTATTAATATCTTCCGCACTCGCATGGAACTTAAAATCAGGAAAACTGGTGAAATTCGATTACGTTTTAAATTTTTTTAACATATTATCATTAGGTTTATTTTGCTATAAGTTCTTAAATACTCAGCTGTTTCTAAGTAATAAAATTTATTTTATAAAAAAATTATTACACATTACATTACATTTTATTACATTAAATAAAAATTATTTATGCAAATTCTATCAAAAATAAACAACAAAAAATATTTGATTTCATTTCGATACTTAATATTTAAATATCTGGAAGAGCGAGCTACTCTCAACAGTTTTTTTCCCTTGTAAAATCATGTTTTTTCGAGGAAAATCTTTAGATACGAATCATATACTAATTAAACATGAATATTTTTCAATTTAGCCAATATATGAACTGGCTATTTAATTAAAAAACCACGAATTCACTTTTAACACATGTTATTAGAAATAAACTGATATATTACAGTACTCATTTTACTGTTTATCTATCATTACTTATATTTTCAAACTCACTTTTACCATGGGGAAATAAGATCCAAGAAGGCGTTATATGACATTATCAGCATGAGAGCAGATAGAAAATGCTCGAATAGTCAGTTATAAGTTTTAGTTAGTTAGTTTTTTTGTGTTTAAAATATAGCTCTTTCAGGAAAGAACTGTTATATATAAATAATCTTAAAAATAAAAATATCAAATATAAATGCATAAGTAAAAAAACAAGCGCGACTCGAACCAAGGGCAGACCACAAACGCATCATTCGAGTTGCTCTGCTCACTATACTGAACAAGCGAACTCTTCGATCCAGAAGTTGACTATATTTCTCAAAATTTATTAATGACTACGTATATTTAGTTGATAAGAGTTAAAGTCATCAACGTGTCGACAAAAATTTAATTTCTATTTAAATTTATTCTAAAGGTTAAAACTGGAATGTCCCAACCAATAAATATTCTTTCCAGAAATGATCAAAAGTTTCCTTAAGTACTGAAGAACTCAATTTTTACATAAATCTACAAGGAGGCGACTGGAAATATGCATAATAGCTTAAGGCATGAATTATTAAATTAAATGAGGCACGCTATGCTACTTCAGTATCAAGAATCGGAAAAAGAAGCTAGTCTGAAATAGAAACTCATCATAAATTCTACAGCATCCGAATTCTACTTCGAACTTGAGTAGAAGTAAGTATGCGAAGGTTCTAAGCTTAAAAAATCCAATATTATTTTTAGAAGCCTTGTTTAACTAGGGGTCAATTTATATTTTTACTTCTGGCAAATGTAAATTTTTCTGGGAAGATATTTTATGGATAAAAGAAGAAACGTATGTAGTTATGCTAAAAGTAAGGAATGTTCTACATTTAATCAAACCGAAGTTAGGATTCAAAAGCGTTAAATATTTTGTCTCTTTTGAAACAAAGATATACCTATCAGATTAGGTAAATAATAAATTTCAAATTTTGTAGTTTTGAATTTGATTACAAATCATTTAAACTGATCATGTCATATCATGAGAAAGCCATGAGAATGAAAAAGATGTAAGTTTTTATGTAGCTGCTGTTCTGAGAAATTTTAATGATTTTATGCATAGGAATATTTTTGGAACAATACAGCAATATAAAATAACATTTTAAACAATATATTTTAACAATATATTTTTCTACATAACATAAGAAAGCGTGATATATTTTTAAACTTTAACAGCTCAAATATTCAAAGAAAAATCATTATATTATTCAATTTCTTAATGATGAGCACATCTGAGATTCTTTTACCTGGAATACTAAAAATATTTATGAAACGGATTAAATAATACAATTTCACAGCATATTTTTATTATTTTTCCTTTCTTATTCCATTTTACAATGGGATATTCTTTCATAATAAAATCTAGATCTATTATTTCTGAGAACATTTTGGATTATTGTGTCTGTGGAATCCATAGATATAATTCTCAAGAGCTTGTAAAATAAAATTCATACAATACCCCTTTCTACACGAATCTTATAATAGGCTGTCTACATTATATATCCCCATAAAATAAATTATAATTTAAGAATTAATTAGTCAGTTTTTAATTATTTACAGTTATTTTTTAAAAAGGAAACTTTTTAATAATGAAATATAATTAAAAGATATTTTAAGAAAGTTACTTTGAATGAAGCATTATCGATTACGCCTAATCTTTAAGAAAACGTTTGTTTATATTTCTTGGCCTTGGTAACTCATATTTAAGCAAAAATATTTGAAAATGCAATTGCTGTAATTTAAACGCAAATTAATACTCTACTTCTAAACTTGGAAATTGTTAATGATCTCACAGGAAGCTTATTAAAATAAATTCTTCGGTCTTTTGAGAATTCTTATTCTTATGTTAAAGATATTAAGTATGGTTTCAATGGTCTTAAAATTTTCCCTTCTATTGTTACACTAGCGGTTTGACAAGTTTACTCTTCCTCGTATATTTCAACACTAATCCTTTCGCTTGAATTTTAAATTTTTGGCTTAATCCCATGAGTCAGTTCAGGATATATTTTAATGAAGCCGTCCACTAATAACTCTTGTGAAATAAATTGACATATAACATATTGCCGCTAGGGCCTTAGCTAGCTGCCTGATTAAGTACTCACATTTCGAAAATGTTCCTTTATCAGATCTCTAAACTTGGTGTATAATATTTTCACTTCTTTCATTGTCTTAAGAATAAAGTTCTTAGATATATTCCTGTAAGGAATATCACATTATGTAGTTAAGCGTTTTACAACTCAACTATTCCTAAGTGTTCGAATTCTTTAGAATAATTTAAGTTTTTATTAATTCATTAAAAAATTGCACTTTTTAAAAAAAGTAATTGAAAATTACTATTTTTTTATAATTAAAGAATTATTGAAATATACATTATTTTAATGTTTCCACGCATATGGATATGTTCTTTACAAGGATATTAATGATTCAAAGCTTGACACAAATATATACGTGCGTGCGCGTGTGTGTTTATAATTTCAAGGCTGAAGGGAAGGGCCACTAATGAAATATATGGCTTATTTTTATAGAAATATGTTTGCTGCAATTTATACATATATGATTTAGAAACAATGAACTTCCTTCCCTATATGTATCGATTTACCATATATGAATAGAACATTTACATAATTCTTTCTTGCATCATTTTAGATAATTTTGCCTTCTACTTTTACTGTGGAAACTTACTGCGTTTTTGCTTATTTTATATCAGCAGCCTTTTTATATATGTGAAAAAAATCTTCAGTTTTAAATGAAATACAATGGAATCTTTATCCTGCAATTAACTATTTATCACTTTCCTTTGGAATTTACTTACATTTGATCATGCAAGGTTTTATTTAAATAGATGCAGTTCTGACATTTTATTTATTTATTTGCAAGAGATCTAAATCTTAAGTGGAATAATCTTAATCTTGAGACTTAAAGCGGTAATCGCTTGCGTGGCAAAGGTGAAAATGTTGGGGTACCGCAAAAAAAAAAAAAAAAAAAAAAAAAACACTAACGACTTCATTATATATATTTTTGGAACAATTTTAAAGACTAGTAAGCAACTTTCACTTCGATTACATTAAAAAACACTGTTCATTTGACACTTTATCTCGAGGAATGATGTCCGATTTTTTTTATTTTCCTTTTTTAACCATTCTTCGCAGAAAACCTTTTTCTTTGAATTAAGTGCTTTAAAGTTTGCTTCAAGAGCTTTTTTCTTTTAAGTAGAAGCATTTCAATATCTGTTGAAAATTATAAACTGCTAAAATTTATTTATTGATTAACAACAAAGTCGTTCTAATATAAAAGAAATTTGATGCCTCGCCAGAATCGAAAATAACAGAGAATATTCATTCAATTTTGGGCAGAAAGGTTCTGTCTAAATTTTTCAAGAAGATAACATGAAAAGAAATTTATGAATAAAAGCCTTTGTTATATTACTGAGATGATTTGTTTGTGTTTGAAACTTGCATAATGTTTCACATATACAAGAACATATAATTATATTTCCCACCAAAAGTGCCGCTTTGCGAGTTTATCACGCATTTGCTATAAAAATGAAAATATAGAACCTTTTTGTAACCTATTAAATTTAGTGAATTGTAAGAAAATATTTTAAGCGAAAAATATTTTCTCATTTAAATTCATTGATGTAACGAAAATTAAACTGTTTCCTTTTGTCTAACATTATTTATTCAAATTCTATGAGTTTTCATTTTAAACTTTGTTTCCCTATTGAAATTTGATGCTTAAGCCATTTAAAATTAAATTTTTGTTAACACTTAATAACTTAAATAAAATCTATAACATTATTTTAACAATCAAAATGTTTTCCCTTTATGAATTAGATTTAGATAATCGAAAACCATTTCCCCTTTGCATTTTTTGATTTTGTAGATAATTATTAAGCTGCATACAGGTAACTAAAGTGTTTCTTAAAGTAAATACCAACTCAAAGGAATATTAAACAATGAAAATTTGCGCCTCCAATTTGTTCAAGAGATTAGATTTCAAATATTTCACTTCTTCATAGAATTAATTTCTGTTATATGAAAATAAATTAACATTACGGAAAAAAGCAAGATATTTTCTAAAGTTTTAACAATTCCACAACAATTCTTCATATTCGAATAATATTCTTTGTATTTATTTATTGTAAATTTACTGGAAATTATAATCAGTAAAAAATAAGATTTTAATTTCCTAATTATCGATGTTATATTGAGTAAATACTTTCGAATTATTGTACTGATAAATTTAATTTTTGATTTTAAAATTATGATAAACTATAAGTGTAATTAAATGTAAAGTAACTAATATACAGAATACTCTAAAAATTTGTAAATAGTTTTAAAAATGATAGAATTTGGGGAGGAATAGTTATGCATTAAATTAAATCAGTTAGGACAATTTTATTCCCTTAGAAGGATTTGAGGGAAAGGTGAACTAATTCCCTAATTTATTGTTGACAGATGGCATTAGAGGCAAAAATGGAGGCAATAGCAAATCAGACGTTAATAAAATGTTAGGTGCACAGTTAATAACAGCTCATTTCAAATTTTTCCTGTTACTTAAGCTCACATGTTTTCCAATGTAATATTTACGTTCTCTGATAAAGCACGATAGACAAGGTTGTTTCACTTCAACTGTGAATTGTTGGGGTAAGGATTTGAACACAAATAATTGAAGACAGGTCAATTCCCATGACTCCCTTCAGAATGCTTTCTTTAATACGGTGTTTACAAAAAAAAATTACTCTTTCATCATGATTATTAGAGGTCTTACTTTTTGTTGTGGTTTCAAAAATGAACGTTTTCTCGGAACAGTCACCATGTGTGAACATAGATCACAAAAATGAATAAAATAAGTAGTTTTATAGAAGTCATTGGCATTCCGAATCCTTCAAAGTGCATTGAAATTATATTCATATAACTTGCAATCATTGCAAGACTTCTAATGAAATGTTTCGGTTAAACAATAGAATTCGGAAATTTAGCTGTATCGAAAATCGACGAAGCTTCGTAAGGCTACTCAACATGCTGTGAACAGAAGAGGCTCATTTTTCACGGCATGCCACTAACAGCTGTACAATCTGGGTAAAAAAAAAGAACAAACATGACTATGCTGAGATGCTCTTAAATAAATCATGTGTAGGAATTTGGCGTAGTTTTATTACATCTTTTATTATGGCCTTTTTTTTCTTCTTAAGAGTCTTGTGCATATTCATGATTTAAGACATGCTCAATGAATGGAACACACTACTCTCAAATTTTGCTGAAAAATTTAATATAACGCTTAGTGAAACATATTGTCCTTGACATAGCGCCATTCATGCAAAACAAGGCATTTCCTCATGCCACAATCAGAGTGAAGACGTTCTTCAGAAGAACATTTACTGATGAATGATCGACAACCACCACTGTACAAGCGAATGTATTCCTCGCTCATCTAATTTAACACCCGTAGATTCTTGGCTCTGTAGTTAATGATATTTTGACTTGCTTATAGACTGGGAGTTTTAATGATGAAAATAACAATGGTGGTATAATTTATTTTCAAACAATTTTCTTGAAATTTCTTAGTTAAAATATAAGTCGTTCTTTTGACCCCATGCTTTGAAATTAAAAACTGACCATTTTGTTTCCTGCAGAGATGTGCAATTTTTATCAGCTTATAGTATTTAAAAAAATGTTAAACGATATGCACTTAAAAAAATACAACTAGTAGAAACGAATCGGTAATCTATTGGAAAGTAAACATATCAATACCCAAATTTTTAAGAGGCCAAATTCAAGAGAAAAAAGGGTTAAACTAAAAAAGGAATGCATGTCTTTTGCATTTTTTTTCCAGTACTTTCTCGTTGACAGCTGTTACAGATTAGATCGAAGTCTTACACTAACTGTTTAAAAATGCTAAAACGAAAAATAAAATAACTTTCCTCCCTCTTGGAATCCGAACGAGAAATTTTCTACCCAACAAATACCGGCGACAAATTTCGAAGATGGATTGCCGTACTTTGGGAAAACGGCTTTTTTCATTAACGTAGGGGCCTTTTGCTTTGCCTTTTCTGCCTTCCCTCCCTACACTTTCCATCGAAAAAGGGTAAGAAGTAGAGTTTCATTTTCTTACGAAATTTGTCTTTTATACAGTTTTCTATTGGAAAAAGTTACGTATCAAGTAAATGAAAGGGTTGTGCGCTTTGAATTACGTTAATTCAAATGGAAACTGTATCGATCCGCTTTCACTTCTTTCAGTGAAACTAAAGTCGAATTTCTTCTAAGGACAATTTAAGTGCTGAGCACGTTTCATTAGTAATTCCTGTACTTAGCTAATAATTACTCTTGCAAAAAAGCAAATTGACAACTGTAGTATACTATATAAAATGTAATTGTTAATCATAATAAAGTGGTTTTGAATATTTTTAATAAAAATAGCTTTATTACCTCTCAAGGAAAGTTTATCGCTTCCCAAAGAATAATTAAAATTTATTTAAAGGGATTAGACATAATTTATTACCAATTTTTATAGTTAATAGAAGTATTTAAAAAAACTATTTTTGAGAGTACAGTATGTAGTATTCTGTAATATAGATGTTATAGATTGTTTAAACAATTTAATAATAATATTATTAATAATAATTAAAAGTCTGGTTCAAATTCAAATTGTGACAATATATTTTGTATCTTAACCTTATTTTGCCAAAGCGAATACTCATATTTTTTTCAAAGATAACTTATTTCTACATCCATTTCAATATTTAATAGAATATTTTTAAAAACAACTTTTCTGCTTTGAAGCTTGGTGAGAACCAGCATCACATTCTGAACTGTAGAACTTAGAAGGCATTCACTATTTCCATCCTTACTTCAAAGGAATATATCCACATAAATTCTATCACATTTTCTACACTAGGAATTGATAAGACATTTATTACTGATATATGCCTTATAAATATAATCACCAAAAAGTAATGAATAATTATAACGACATTTTCCAGGGCCTAAAACAGTAACAAAAAGCACTCTTTCAATTGGGTGTTAGACTCATTTCTAGACATTATAAAAAAATTATTAGTGGTTAAGAAGACAGGTTAAAGAAGAATTAGGCATGCAAATTTGACTTGCAAGTACGGCATGCAGAAATAAGTCAAATATACTTTCACCGAATATTTGACATACAATTAGAGCACGTATCACATACGGCCAGCAGCTAATATTGTAGAAATATGATCCTCATAATATTTTCAATAATTTTCATAATTTTTTTGTGCTCATAATATTTTCAAAATATGTTAAATAAAAATGAAGATTTTTGTAAAATTGCCTTTAATGCAGCAATATTCAAGTCATTCTTATTATTCAACTCTCTTCCACTGGATAACACTTCTCATATGAAGATGAGAAGCTTCCGGCATGCCACTTGAGTGGGTACAGAAATGGTGGGTTCGACGATCTACCGATGTCGGTGCGTTCTTCCCACGGGAAAGGTTGCGCCGTGGCTGATGATGGTTCTTAAGACTCAACCTCAATTCCCGCCAATGCTGTCGTCCAATGTTCCTGCAACGTCCTTCAAATTTTATCCAAATGTCTTTAGATAAGGCTTGGTTATCTTTCAAATCCCATAATTAGAAATAACATATTTATCTTCATGAGCATTTAAAGAGGTTTAACTTAAATAACATCAATTTCATGTCATATTAAGAATTGAAATAATCTTGATAAATAGCCAGAAAATAAAAAAAGATAAAAAAAAAACCGATAGAATTACAAAAAGAAACCAAGAATAAAACAAAGTATTTAATTAAAGAATCGGCAGTCAAACTTTATCGAAAAATATCATTCAAAATCAAAAATTTATTCGTTTAGTTTTATCAGTTCATTTATTAAGCAACAGAGCTATGAACGTAAATATGTATAGACAGAAAGTTTAATTAGGTTTAAAGTAAAACTAATTTTTATCACAAATATAAATGGTGAGCAAGAAATAAATTGTTGAATATATGCAGTGAAATTTCATTTACCAGCAATAATGGTAAATTATCAAAACAATGCATTTTACTGATTTTTTCAAGAAAGGAAGAAGAAATATTTTATGAACAAATTAATATTAATTATTTACATTCGTTGATAAAAGTAAAGGAATTGATTTAGTATTAATATGTTCTCAGAAAAAAAATCGTATTTCTTTAAACAGTTTTCCATTATTATAATAATGTTAGTAATAAATATTTAAAGAAATCTTCTATGTCTCGAGTGACATTATTTATTTATTTTGATATTCGGCAATTAAATTTCGTATATAAATTTATTTTTCTTTTAAATTTATAAAGCGGTTTATCTTTGTTTTTCCAATTTTTTTAATTAAGTTTGGATTTTACAAGACGGATATACATCCAGATTTCGTTTAACGTGTGTTTCCTTCTCATAACGCATGATTCACATAACGTACAAAACAGAATGCTAAACAATGACTTTCTTAGTAAGCAATACTTCACAGAACGAGTGATGAGGAGATATCGTGACATCACATATAGAATCCTACATTGAGAATATTAACATTGCTTGAAGAGAATAATTTCTTTTGCATGATAGAAGAGTTGGCCGGATAACGCTGTCGAACGTGATACCGTCGAACCTTAATAACGAGATTATAATTTTGCCCAAGGTTATGGGGCTAACATAAATAAAACTAATAAGGAGTTTATGGAACGGTATCCTGAGTTACAGCAAAAAAGTTGCGAAAGAGATTTGATCAGGAGAAGAGGAAATAATAGCGTCAGTAGTGCAGCAATCTTATAATAAAATAAGGAGGATGTTGAAAGACTGAAAAATTATTTTACCATACGCTGGGTAGCATCACTCTAATCCCGCAGTAACTTTATGTGCTACAAATTCATTTAAAGTTAATATAGTCTTAGTTTCATCAAATTTTGAAGCGTAGCTAAAGACATATACTTTCATCTATAAAATGCATGCATTATAAATAAAAAAAATGCATAGCTCTAAATATGTTTGATTATTTCTTCTGAATGGAACTTATTGTCCTATTTTACATTACAATTTTTTTAATGAATTCTTCATAAAATGATTAAAATTCGGAAACGAATTTTATTCGTTTAGCCATATTTCACTATATATGTGATGAAAGTTCATTACTTATTATGGAATCAGAAATTGTGGACTCGCCCAAAAATAATATTTGATTAAATATGAGAAAATATTTTATTTATACACTGGTGTGCAAAACTTAAACAACAGGTATGTTTTTTGTCATAACTTCACGAGAAATCATCTGAGAGACATGAAATACAGCATTTTGTTCTGAAAGAATGACGAAAGCATAGTTGCGCAGAAATGAATACAATGCATACAGTATGGAATCAAACAAAAAAAAAGGCTTTTTTGAACTCATATTATCATTACACATGATTGTCTGTCCAAGAGGAAGAACAGCAAGCAGATGTTCCTTAGTATGAGATATGCCCTCCCCTTACTGCAATGGTTGCTTCGCACCGTTTCCCCATACTCAGCACCAGATTGTCCAACAGTTCTTGAGGTAAGATTGCCCATTCCTCAATCAGCATCTGTTTTAGTTCTCGGGTGTTCCCAGGAGGATGTAATCGTGCCGCAAGGAGTCTCCCCAAAGCATCCCACACATGTTCTATCGGATTTAAATCAGGGGAGCACGCCGGCCAATCCATTCGAGTGATATCTTCACTTTCCAGGAGCTCCTTAACAGCATGAGTCCTGTGTGGCCGTGCATTGTCATCCATTAAAACGGAGTCTGATCCAATGGCACATCGGAACAGACGCACATGGGGAAGGATCTTCTCCTGACAATAGCGATCTCCAGTTACTGAAACTCTGTCGAAAACGTGGTGCTCAGTCCGCCCGTTCATCATAATGCCTCCCCAGACGACAACTCCAGGACCACCGAAACGGTCTCTTTCCGTGATGTTACTGGGAAGAAACCGTGTCCCGACCTCTCTCCAAATCAACTGGCGTTGGGAATCGCTTGTGTCACTAAAACGACTCTCATCTGTAAAGAGGACACGACTCCATTGATGAGATGTCCAGTTTTTGTGCTCCCTGCACCACTGTAAAGGGTGCCGCCGGTGGGAAACTGTCAAAGTGATGCAGCGTTTAGGACGGCGGGCGGTTAGGCCACCTTTGTGAAGGCGTCTGGACACAGTAAAACGCGACACTTGTAGCCCCGTTGCTGCATACAGTTGCTGCGCAATGGCGCTTGCTGACTGGTTTCGGGTTCTTTTCGTCTGCAGGACGATATGTCAGTCATCCACTGCAGTTGTTTTCCTGGGGCGGCCACCACCAACCTTTCTCACAGCCGTACCTGTGGTTTGGAAGGCTTTCCAAGCGCGCGAAACGACACTTTTGTTGATTCCGAACTTTTCAGCTACATGGTCACACTACGCCCCTCCTCCAGCTTTCCGATCATTTTTCCACGTGTGAGATCATCCAGGTGATTTCTGTTAGCCATATTTCACGAATTAACTCACGTGCACTTGCAGCGAATGTCTTTAATTGCGTCTCCGTCCTTCCTTTTATTGTAGTGTTGAGCTGCGCGCGCCTTCGGCACGTGTTTTGCGTACGCTCACGTCGCCTGTGCCGTTTTGTTCCTGATATTTGCATACGCATGACCTTTCTCTTGAATTACGTGTCCATTGTACTGATCGCAAGAACTCCTTTTCTGCAATTTCATGGCTATCTGCTTAAAATTGGCATTGTTGCTTTATTTTGGCACACCAGTGTATATAGTATGTAGTAATATATTATTTAACAGTTAGATAAAGTACTACAGATATTATGAAATATAACATGTAGTAATATATTATTTAACAGTTAGATAAAGTACTACAGATATTATGAAATATAACAATCTGAAATCCTTCTTTCCAAGTAATTTATTATTGAAAATTAACTATGTTAGCCAATAATGTCTTCGGTTTCTGTTATATTCGAATAATAAAATTAAATCAAATCAGATTTTCTGAAACAACTGCCTTATATATTATATTAATTGCCAATGGTTGATTTAATTAGCATTGAATTAATGAACTAATAACCGCCGATAGTTACATTAATTATTTTTACTTTGTTGCCTTTAAAAAACAACATAATGCCTCATTTATAAAATTTGGTAAACATAATTATACACTTCATTTTTTTTAGCTTGAAGACAAAAAGCTTCTTCCTTTTTAAATATAATTGAATGGTGAACTAAGCTACTTGGTGTGAGCCAGTCTAGATTTAATTGATTTTTGCATTACTGATTAAGATGAATTCACTTCATTTCACTCATTGAATTTATACCCGTGCAATAAAGATATTTAATCAAGTTCAATATAATTTTGCATACTTTTATTAACCACTACTTAGCTTGGATACAAATTTCAAATTGGAAAAATACAAGAATTTTGTCAATAAATTCAAAAATATCTATTTAATATACTATTATTTTATTTCTAATTTAAATTTGGAATGATTTGTAAAACGAATAGACAAACTATTCTTTAAAATCAAATGTTAATAATCCTATATTTATATAACCACCAATGTAAAACATATGGAAAATAACAATGATTCAGACTTGAGCATTTAAACGATTTAACATCTTTCTTTACACAACATCTATAAAACTTGGAAAAAAATTCCAAAGATATCTAGAATTTTCTTAAGAATCATTTTTTTCTCTCCCTATTTTTAACTTTAAGCAGAAGTCCATCTGGAAGAGGCATTAAGAGGAAAAATAAGAAGCGAGAAGAATGTTTCACTTCTTCAATAACTGTCAGATTGAGTTGCTTGAGTATTGGCAGGCAATTATTAAAAAAAAGAAAATGCAGCGCTGAATTTGTTAGCGAGGGAAGAAAACATTTGCACTTAAATCACTTCATTATTTATTCAAATCATTCAAGGCGCACTAAACGTCTTCCATTTTTTTCCTTAATATTTTTGTAACAGCAAGGCAAAGTAATATTTTTAAGGGGTTTTAGACACTCCGATGTCAAGAAAAATTACCCAAATGTAACTTTAAACTCCATTTGATGGAGAACAAATATGCCTTTTTAAGAAATATAAGGGACAACAGAAAATAGCTTGATTTTTAGTTACTGTACAAGAAAACTTTACAGTGTTACAAAAGAAAATATTTATTAAAGATCAGGAAAAAACATGCATTCAAGTGAGTGGAAGAATGTGGTTTTTCAGATATTAACAGTAACTGAATAATAATTTTCTTAGAAGAAGAATTAAAGATATTAATAGAATATCGATATATCTTTAAAAATTAAGGATTTTCCAGAATATATTTTTAAAATCCTACATATTTTATAGATGCATATTTTACATAAACTTTATCTGAAATGTTTTATTTTATTGTTACTCGTAATTGTTTAAAATGTTTATCTGCTCTTAGTTAATTTCAGTAACTCACGCAGTTTTTTTATTGAAAATGTGCCTTTAATTTATTTAACTAATTTGTAAATGAATTTGTCATTGTATTTTCAAATCCGATAAATGTCTTCCACTTATTAGGGTTGTTATATACTAAAGCATTAATCTTTTGAATGGCCTTTCACAGCTCCAAACATTTAGAACTGAAAGTCTGTGAAATTTATAACGGTTCGTTAATTTTTTAAATCACTAAAAACCATGAAAATGTTCACTCTTTTTTAAAGCTTAATTATTTGAAATAGTTCATAAAAAAGAAAGTTTACATCCATAATGGAAAAACATGTGTAAAAATACCAAAATAACACCTGAGAATTTCTTATCACAGTTTATAAATTTTTGGTTGAAAAAATACTAAGCATTGCACATAAATTGATGGAAACTTCGAAAATTACTATAAAATGAGTTTTGATATAAAGAATGTTAAATAAAATAAATTCATAAAATACCAAATAAATGATTTTAAATATTCATTTTGATTTTGCGAATGAACAAAAAGAAAATACAATTATAGTCCTCAAAAATAAAATAAATTCTTTCATATTTCTTTAAAATGTATTTATGATGTTTCCACCATTAATATTTTAATATATAAATAATTTTTCTTTCAATTGTAATGATTCATTTTCCTCTTTTTGGGAACGATAAACTATGACACAAAAATTCCTATTTAACTTTGAGTAGCAAACAACGAAGAAAATTGCTTCATTTTTCTTGATACGAAACCAAACCTTAAGAATGAAAAGATTCCTTAATTTTAAATTTAAATGTTACTGTCTCAATCTTTTTATACTTTCTCTGAAAAACATCCATAAAATAAAAGTCGCATCAGGGGCAAAAATGAAATAAAAACGTAAGTCTTCTGAAATGGGAGAAGAGGGAGGAAAAAGTGATGGAAGTAACATGTCTGAATCCAATTCATTTCTTTTTGCATCAACGGTGTAAAAACAAGCCATTTCAAAAACTAGGAAATATCGATTCTCATCTCTTCAATTATTCGCCCCCCAACTGTATCAGATTTAGCTGTTTACTTTAGAATCACGTAGCTAAAGTCGACAGGATCCGGAAGAAAAAAGACAATCGAAAAAAAAATAATGTCTACCGCACCCGTGCTACCAACTGAGAACGAGACTATATAGGAAAGAGGCTTTTTATAACTTGCGCCCGTATTTTATATGTTAGTACTTCATAAAATCGAGAAACTTGATAGTTTTGTGGGGCTATAAAACCCTGGGGCAATGCTTGGTGGGAAACTATTTCGCTTATTTATTCACTTATTTATTTCCTATGTTCCAGCATTTTATTGTGCAGCTTTCAGAGCACTATTGTTTTTGTTGAAAGCGATCAACTATTAAGGAAATTGCTGAACTGGAAGTTTTGAAACTTCTTCTTTAAAAAAAAAAAAAGAAGAAGAAGAATATGAAATCTAAGGAAGGCATGGGAAATTATGGCAGTTTCCTTTTCTTTGTTTCTATTCTGAAACAATAGAGAGAAACATTTGGAATAGAACAATATGGCTTATTATTCTGGTAAAAAAATGAGCCTTAATGTATTATTGAATTTATGTATCGGCAGTTTAAAATTAACATCCGCTACAAGATTTAATAAAATAAAACATATTAAAAATTTAAATGTTGTTTCCTTTATTAGCAAAAATGAGGAATAAGGACTCTAATTTAATTTAAAAAAAAAAGGACATAATATTTTCGATGACCTCTCTTTGTTACTTGACAAATCCTTTCTTTTTGGACAGTAGAAAAGTATTTAGATTTAATAAAAATAATTATTAAAAATCTAATGCTCAATCTCTAGAAATCATGCTGCTCTGCAATGGTTCTTTTAGTTACGTAAAAATGGGATAATACGAATTTAAAGAGTAGAACAAAAACAATTAAAAAATGAAATTCTCAATTAAAGACAGTAATATAAAGCAAAGTATTTAACCAAGAGAGATATTAATAAACTGGCGTTTTTTATTAGATAATATAATTTCCTTAAACGGCAATATGATTAAATATATGCTTCTCGTATTTCGTAAAAGTTAATTTACTTTATAAACTTTTAGAAAAGATATGACTTTTACGTTTAAATATTCATTTCAAATAAATATATGAACACTAATGCACATGTAAAAAGAATATATTCACATTAAAGCATCTCACACACTTATTTAAAGGCATTTAAGTTAGAAAAACTTGATGATTAACCTATTTTTGTGGCACTTTTATTATTTGTAATCATTTTTAGATGTGGCCTGGCAGTAACGATAATTGTAAAAGGAATACATTTCACAGATATATACGTTAGAATGATTTCTTGTTAGTAGTAGCTTTCATCGACTACGGTATGCTCACTACAGATGTGGTCTTGAATTCAGTTATGTTTAGTAGTGCGGTACCAACTCATACGAACATTTCCAAGATTTTCAATATGTCTTATCCAAAATGATACTACTTGAAATCTCTCTCTCTGTCTCACTCATTAACTTTACGTCAGAGTTTATTAATTCTGTTAAAATGATACTCAAAAAAGTGTGTATCAAACGATATCTATGCTATCTAAAAAATTGTGAAACTGCATACTTGTTTCCCAAGCATCATTGATATGCATTTTTTGAAAAACCAATACCGCATTTTTCAATTTCCAAGGAATCATATACACGTGTGTGTGTGTTTCTAATTTTCAATTTATTGACATAGTTTTCTCATTTAGTATTTTTCGGGTTTCATTTCATTGTTATTAACTTTGTTGTGTTAATTTTGATATTTGTGTTTATATATATATATATATATATATCTTCTAATCCGGTATGCAGAATTGCATGGAATGATAATTTAAATTATTTTAAATTATTTGAGTGGAATTAAATAATATCAGCATTCTCTATAAACCAGCTTGTCGCCAAATGTTAGTTTCGAATTCCGTTTATTTAGCCAGTTGTTCTAATCAGCTTTCATGAATTCAGTAGCGTTAGGCTTCTGAATGTCCTTCAGTATAAAGCTTTGTATGACAGTGTTTATTATTGATAGTTTTTAATAATGATGAGCTAAATATTAAATTGTTTATCAATGTAATTTAAATGTGCTTAATATGAAAAAAAATATTAATGATAAGAAATAGATTAATACTCACATTATATTTTGGTTATATCTTTTTAGGAGGATGAAGAAGAAATAGCTAATACTCACAACTGGAGAGGCATTGGGATATCACTCTTGGTCATCGTAGGAATTTGCTCCGTGATTGCTATGGCAATTTTATTGCTAACGCCAAGTAAGTCATATATATATATTTTTTTTTACCATTCTTTCTTTTATGAAAATAAATAGATTATAAGATTCATGTTAGATATAGAAGGAAAGAAATTAGTGGGAAAAATAACCAAATCATAACATCATAATTACAAAAATTGTGCCAAGTTATTTCAACAATTATTAATAAAAAGACTCTAGAAATAGTTCGAATTGCTTAGTTAACATATATAAATCTTAGTAGAACTAGATGTTATTGAAACCTTGAATAAAAGTAGAGTAATTTGATTATTTAATTTCTATTGAAATTATACGCAAAAGCAGCACACTTTTTTTTCGTTTTTCTGAATTTTTTTAACATGAAATTGAATCTGATATTTCGAAAGATGTAGAAAAAAAAGTAAGCAAAAACGTTTCTTCACAAAGCATATATTTACTTTATTTAATCTGTTTGAAAAGGTGAAAATTCTTTTAATTTCTTTCCTTTGATATTAAAATTACAAGAGGAGGAAGTTGTGCTTTAAATTGTCCGAGTGTAAAGAAATTCTGTTAAACAAATCACTGAAACCTAGTTATAAAAACTATTGGGGGAAGAAAAAGCATGAAAAAAATGATGATTGGAGGAATCAAAATCAAGCTTCAAAGGAGTGAATTGCAATTGGGCATGGCCTGCTATTAAAAATAAATGAAATGTAAAATACTTTCTTAATTTAATTTCGGTATACATCAGAGAAGAAAAGAGATTTTTTAACTCTTTTTAATATTTGTGGAAATCATTCACAGCATCATAATGACTAGTGTCAAGTTTTGGAAGTTTTAAAGCTAGAAATGAAAGTGATGTCAGTTAAATTTATCGAAATCCATTTTTAAGAAAAGCAAACATTTCTCTTTCAATTGAACTCATACGTTTCAAATTTACAGAGAAATTGTTTTGTTCACCAGAAAGATATTTCCTAATAATTTCTGAAATTGTTGTATCTTTTTTTTTGTCTCTTTTGTGCATTTTCATACATTCTTATGAACCTTGCTTTAAACTCTCATAGATGAGACTTATCGATATTTAACTCATTTTCTATATGATAGAATTTTGAAATTGTGGACACTTATTTATTTCTGATAGCAATATATTATTATATCGTATTTGTAGATGAATTATCTGTTAAAAATAATTTAATACGATTTTGTTTCCACTCCATTAATGTTACATAATTGAATTCCTGAATTAATTTATTTCGATATTCTATAATATTATTTGTAAAGTAATAGGAAAATAGAAAATAATTAAAATAAAATCACTAAATTTTTTAACATCTTTAAAAGTATTTCTTATTTAAATGATCTTGCCTTCAATTTTGCTAATTACATATGGAGGAAGTTTGAAACTTTAATTTTTTTTCGCAAATATCGAAATAAAAAATTTTGTTTCTGAAAACAAGAGCTCACATCATCCAAAATTGATATGTAATGTAACAATCGATGAGTATGTTTTCAGAAATACTCTTGTGTCACGTATTTATAAAAAGATGGTTAATTGACCTAATTTAATGGAATCTTCAAACAACATGTAAGCTTCATTAAAACTCTTTCTGATACTTTAGAGTTTTTACAAGCTAAATTTAAAGAAATCTATTCAATTGTTTTTATTTCTATGGCGTATGAAACAATAGGTATTTCAGTTTTAGTTTATAAATAGCATTAAATTGTCTAACTGCGCATTAATATTTTTCACAAACTTTAAAAAGATTAGTAAATTTAGACTGTATCTATACTTATAATAAAGCCCAATGTGTGTGTGTGTGTGTTGGCGCTCTATAGGACAGACCATTCAACATACAGCTACTAAATTTGGCACGTTTATACCTTGGAGGCCGAAAATGTACATGTGGGGGTTATTTTTTCGAATTTTAAATTAGAATTTTATTTATTTAAAAATTAAGTGAAATTTTGACGTGTTTCTGCTATAACTTCCGAAAATGTTACCGCACAAAAAAGATTTTTACATGAGGTTAAAGATCAAAACTTTATCTTTTAAATGATACCAATGTTTTAACCTTAAAGTTAAATTTCTATTTTTAATGAATTTTAAATAAATATTTTAGCTATATTTTTCAACAATTTTTTTCGTACAAAATAAAAATAAAATTTAGCTCCACGAGCTCATTTCGCATTCATGGGAAAAGATTAGCTTTTTTCAAAGTGTTGCCATCATATTGATTAAAGTTAAAATTAAAAATAAATTAAATCTTTTTGGAAATGAAATCTGCAAAAATATAATTTTCGACACGTGTTTTTATTAAATGAAACAAACATGAAATATTACTTTTTCTAAAAAATAAATTCAAGAAAAATTATTTTATTATCTTTTACAGTTTCTATAATATTAATCAAATAAATCAGTTTTATTTTTAGGCAAGTTTTGTTTAATATGAACAGGATAACTATTTAAATAAGGGCCACACAGCTAATTTGTAAACCTTTAGTAAGACACAGATCTGCTAAAAGGGTCGAAATGGAAATGATTATATTTTATGCAACTTGATTCAAGAAATGCTCTAATAAATAACGAATTTTTGGTTTTACATAAAGCTTCTGCTGTGGAAATCCCGATTAACAAAATGTTCTTGAAACACTAATATTTAAATAAAAAGAGTTAATTTCCAATCAACTCAATCAATCACTTAAACTGACTGATTTATGAAAATTTGAATATAACTATTCAATAAAAAAAAGGATAATTTTAGATTTTCCATCGATCGTTTCAAAGAAAATACGCCAATCAGCGCGCAGGTTTCTCAAGATTAATTGGCATAAGATTATGAAAATGTTGAGTTTTTCTAAATTTTTAACATTCAAAACTTCATAAATATGTCTTAGTTGATCGTGGAAAATGGAAACATTCATTCATTTATTTAAAATTTGGTGTGTCCAGAATATTTCTCAGAATATAATACCTTACTGCATAAAATTTAGACTTCATAATTTTTGAAATATATTTATAGACCGGAACAAAATATTAGTATTGATTTCATTTCAATCCTTTTGAAAGCAAAACTCAAAACTGAATTTTATGCTGAATCTGAGAAATTTTTGTTGAATTATTCTTTGAGATATTACATAAGTTATGAAAAATATTTTGTAGTTCACATAAGACCTAAATACCGAGCGATTCTGTTTGCAATACTCATATTCAATAATAATGATAATAAATAAATAAATACCAATAAAGATGATAAATAAAATAAAACGCTTGGTTTTATTAAAAAATATCTTTTTATTAATTGCAATTTCATTATTTCCACTTTAAATTAAAGTTGTTTTACTGGAAATGACAACAAATTAGCAAAATATATATAGTAAATTGAACGAAACGATCTAAACAACGGTATAAGTTTGGTATGACTATCAAAATTTGAAGATTAAAAATGTTTTGTTTGAGAATCTATTAAGAGACCAGTTACTTAAAATATCTAATTGAAAATTGTAGTGAGCGGTAATTCTTGCGAATCGGCTGGTCACCAAAGGCGGCAAGTATTATGTAACATAAAGCGTTTTTTGGTGACTTATATATTGTAACTACTCATAAATTTATTGCAAGAAATCAGAATTATAAGAAGTTATTGAATTTAAGAGCTGACATTTTGTTACCAGTACTTTCATTTTTTTTTTAAACTTAATTGTAAAAAACGAATATTTCGTGACTGAAAAATGACTCATATAAATATTTCATAACTCATGTAAAATAATATCCTGCCATCATACGTTCTTAAAGTAATTGTAGCGCAGTTTTTTAAAGTATATCAGCCAATTTAAACAATAAAGGGAAAGAAAATTCAGAAATTCAAAATTATATGATGAATAAAAGATAGTTAATGTCTTAGTGTGACATTTATACATTTATATTTTTAAAAATAAAAATGTTAAAGAAAAGTTTTAAGCAAAGTTAGTAATAATTTCTTTTTTACTCCTGCATAAATATTCTTTCTTTTGCATGGAAGATTTGAATACTATTTATTTAGATTCGATTATATCCAATTGCCTTTAAATTTGGTTTAACTCTTAAACCTAAGAACTTATCTGAGAAGGTCTGAGAACTACGAGAACACATTTTTTTTTACACTGAAATTAAATTTTCTAATAAAAGTATTAGTATGAAAATCTGCCAATATATTCTGCAGAGATTTTTCTTAATATGTAAATATGCTTTAGAATTTTTTCAAAATATATTTTCACTGAAAAATGTAATTGCGTTGGGACATACATTTTCTTCTCAAATTATATGTTACAACCAATAATATTCTATAAAAAACATATCATTCATTACTTTTTAAATCATACTTATTTATCTAGTATAAAAAGGTATATAGGAAACAATATAAAGGAAATGAACAATTGTATGAAAAAAAGTGACAATAAGTAATATTGACCCTTTTTGATAGGTATCATCGATTTTCGAAGGCATTTTAAACATGCAGGTTAAGTACAAAAATGAGGATATAAATCCTGTTAATATTTCTCTTGTTATATTAATATATTTTTGAAATTTTTAAAACTACATTATAACTAGAAACATCAATTATATTTGAACATACACATCAGAATCAGCCGAATGCGAACTTTCATTGACAAAATCTTCTGTACAATTATCCTCGTCACTAAAATCACTTTCTGCTTCATTTAAAAGTCTCTGGAACTCTGCGTTATAACGAGTATCAGTAGGTTGGATGATGTTTCGAGCACCAAGTTTTAGATTCATCTACTAAGCTTTGTATAATACCGCAACATTGAAGGGAGGAGCCGTTTCATAGACGTCGCACAAAGAAATAGTTGAAATATTGTAAAAAGCATCTGCTGAAACCTGGTGAAGAAGTGCACGCCTAGTGAATGTCACGAAACAGGAAGCTACAAGGACAATAAAATAGGGACAACCGAAAATCCGTCCTTAGCGGTATGACAGACCAAACCTCCCAGGTTAAAGATTAATTCAAATCCGCAGATTTTAAAAATACACTTTAGAACAACACATTCACATTATATAAATATATATATAATTTTTAGACTGAAAAAATAAAAAAATGGTTCATTAAAAATAATTTAAAAATATTTTCTCTAAGCAATATAAATGATGGATGATATTTATCATAAAATATGAGGCGAACTTGTATACATCCTTGTTTAATGGAATGGGTGTCATTTTTTTTTTTTTTTTTGGTATCCAGAAGGAAGGATACACTGTTGTTGAAATACCAAAATGGAATCGCCGTCCGTAAATAAAAATCCTCGACATAATAGACGCAATTCCTCCCGAGATAAAATAGTTATCCTATCTGAAATTTTTCAAATACCCGGAGCGTACGGAAAATCTGTCAGATGATTTCTGCAAAGAATGGGAATAGGGGATTCGGGGAAGGGGTAGTAAATGGTACGTGTACGTCAGCAAAGAATGAAGGGAAGCCCACTTTGCAGGAAGAGAAAGGCCTTCGAAAATCGAGAAAAGGGCGAACAATGTGGGTTATAAATCAATAAAATCTATCTTTTAGCGCTATTTCGAACTTTTATATTTGGATGGGCGCAATACTTGACATACTTCCTCCACAGAACTTTGAATTATTTAAGTCTGGAGGAAATAGTTTTGTGAGGAAAGGTGCTTGGCTGAGATATAGAAATGGAACCGGAAGTTTTGATATTCTAAGAGGATTTATTTTTATTCATAATTCTGATTGAGACCAGAAAGTGGAGGCAATTTAATCACCTCCAGAGGCATTTGGCTCTCAAATTAATGATCCCTCTATTTATCTTTACTTTATTCATTGCTTCGAGGAATATTCATTTCCAGGAGTTTCCCAAGATTTTAAGATAAACAAACGTTGGATATTAATTATATAATTCAGAATTGCAGTTAAAAAAATGCATCACTTGCAAAATTTTGCTTGATGAAAGAAGCTTATAAAGGAGTTGCTTTAATTTCTGTCATAGTTTTTTTTTCCCTTTAACCCCCTTTTTTTGCATTTTAATGCAAAAATTCTCTGAAATGTCAAAAAAAAAAATTATATTTTTATCATTTCTTATAAAATTATACAAATCATTGCATACACATTTATAAAACTGTAGATAATGAGAATTTTTTGGGGGAGGAGGGAATTAGAAACATCTCTAAAACTATTCAGTTATTGTTTTTTCAGTGGCAAAAGTATTAAATGATAATATGGTGATATATAAAAAGAACAACACTGCATTTTAATACTATATTACTTCGTGCATTTTTGTTTCATTTTTGTAACGTTTCTTCAATCTCGTTTATTTTATTATTAAAAAAAACATGCTTACAAAAAATTGGAATCAAAGGTATTATACATTTACCATATTAGTTTTATTTGCTATTCAGATATACTGCAACAATATCGTAAATAAACATACTCTATATCTCCTATTTAACTGCATTGTGTCACAGTTTGCTGATTATACCTCCCAAATTGAGTTGAACAAAAGGAGATGAAGATCTCGAAATAGACACATAAAAAACTGGGAAACAGACATCAACAAATCTTTAGCATTAATACAAATCTTGTATAATCCTCAATTATGTTCTAAAGCCTCCAAAACATTCTATAGAAATTAAATTCTCATATTATCTAATTAATAGTATAAACTTCTTCGAAACTATTTGAGAAATTGTGAAACATTTTTTACAGACTCTTCTCTCTCTTTAGTAGCAAAGAGTTCATAAATATATCAATACAAATTTCAAAATTTAAATAGGAGAGCATTATTTAAAATTGATGGTTTTCAGTACTCTGATACTACCATTTTCAGTTCGTAGCACGACATTATTCATGCGTATGAATAATAAGCTTTATTATAAATATTAAGGGTACATTGCTCTATCTCATTATTAATTTTTTTAGATATTTTATAAAAAGACAAGTTTGAATGGTTTGTGCCTCTGACTGCACTGCAGCTAAAAAACAATCTGGATTGCATTGATACATGATACATGTTTCGTATGTAAGCGGGTGCATTATTAAAACAATATACATAAGATAAAATATTAAAATTTTAATTAGTAATAATATAAATAATGAAACTTCAAGTACCGAATAGAAGATTAAAACTGATGAGTACTGTGAATATTAAATTATAAACGTCGAGAAGTCACAAAAAAATGTTCGCTCATCTCTACGAACATCTTATTTGCGATCATGATTTTCAATTCCTTGTGCTTTCTTTTGAACTCTTTAGGGAATTATCAGAGAGTTTTAATGTTTAGCATATTATGAAAATATGTTAATTGGTTTCTTTAACAGGAGAAATTTGTTTGAATTTTTAGGCACTAACATCCTTTACCAATTTTGTCTTCTATTCAAAATAATTTTGAATTTCGTAAAACTAAAAATGCAGCATTTTTGCCTTTTTTATTCAAATTAAATACATTTTTAAATGTAAAAGTAAAATACGGTTTTGTACCTGCGATATTTTTCATTTAAAATATAATTTAAACATATTATTAGACTAATTGAATTTTCAAATTTTAAAAGGATTTATATAAAATATTTATATATTAATTCGTTTAGATATTTTTTTATAAAATGATGCAAAGTTATATTTGTTCAAATTAATATTTAATAATTTCGAATAGACAAAATATAATTTTGAATTAACTGTTAAGTAAAAAATAGAACTTTGATGAAAGAAATCATTGATCGAAAACTTTATTCGGACTGCATTTGCCAAAGAAATTCGATCTGCAAAATTTCGCCAAAAAATCAGTAATTATTCATAGTTGCTTCAAAGAATATTCACAATAACAAGTCTCTGATGATTGTAAGGATGCGTGTAGATTTAATTTCAATAATGTTCTAAAATACTTCTAAAACAAGAGATGATTAAATTTTCAATTCAGACTTGCAGTAATATGTTTCTAATTAACTTCTGTTGTTAATAGTAAATGAAGAATGTTTCAAGATGGCAGTACAGTTAAGACTCCGAGATTTTGAGGTGAATCTATTTATCAATGTAGATTTTAATTGAATATAGAAGAGGTTTGAGACAATGGCAAGGCTGCTGTTTCAAGGAGTTTAATTTCTATTGTGTCATTCTGAAAAATAAAATAACTTTATGATTATCAGAAAGACTTTAGCGAATCTATCCTTAGAATTCTAAAGAAATAAACATACATTTTTTTTGACAAGCAAAAGATGTATGCCAAATTTTCTTAATACTATTTTATGAGCCTCAGCTCAAACATTTTGCATTTCTGACTCTATTTTTGATTTTCTAGAACATATCGATTTTATGCATGTTGTCGTACAAACATTAAATTAACGAATATAATTTTAAAAAAAGGATTTTAGACTCTAAACATATTTAGGACAATATATTTGAAAAATTAAATAAAAATATATCTCTTAAAATATGCAGAATATAATATTTGAATTATTAAAAAAAATCTGACACTTTGTTTCATATACAAAAATTTTTATATTTGAATGCAAATTACAAGCATCAATATAAGACAAATTGCAAACAAATAATATGCATTTTGAACTATTTTTTAATATTAAGTTTTTAGCTAAGATAAATAGCTGTACGAGAGATGTAATTATCGTGAGACTATTGTTATTATTAATAATCTTTCAAGAGTCTTTCATTCTATTTCATTAGAAATGGACAACATAGAGTATGTAGTCTTCTCATTTAAACAATTCATTAATAAAACAAACATAGTTTTAATTTAGCTGTCTTTTTAGAAATAAATTTTAGGTATAGTAATCATTTATTAGTGATTCCATTTAAATAAATATAATTAAATATAAATCATGTAACTTAAGCAAATTCCAATTTTAATGAAATGAAATATTACATAACCCGTGATATAAATAGTCTTACATGTCGTAATTTAGTAAATTTTGTATTCGGAAGCAGAAAATTTCATTTAGAGTGGTTATCGTTGATGAAATTTAATTGAAATTGTCAAGTTCTTACATAATAAAAATTTCGAGTTAATAAAGGTGAACACAGGAAAGTTAATTCTTTTTAAATTTCAACGTTTCAGAAAATGTGAAATTGCAAAAAGAAAAAATCTCACTCATGCCGTTATCAAACAATATTTTGAAAATTGCATATTATGAGGTATATTGTATTGCTGTAAAAGAAATACAAAAAGAATTGTTTAAACACTAATTTTTCTTTGCAAAATATCATATACAGTGTTCTTTTAATTAGAAAAATATAATTTTCTTTGATGAAGAGAAGCAAAAGCTGGAAGATACCAGGTGGCCTCTTTCTGTATTTTCTTGATTTATGGGAAGAAAAATCAATTCTACCTTGTTGATTTTCGTGACATCGCATGGAAAGTAACTATATTGGTATTAAATATTGTATGATATTACCGCGATATTCAAATTGTTGGAAAACATTTTGAATAAACCATTATAATGTTCCCAGACCTTTTTTCGAATAGGTTTCCTTTAATAACATCATTTTAAACACTAAAAAGGTGTCAAAGACTTATTTCTCGATGTTATAAAACATGTTCAAGGCATACTTCAAATAAATATTTTTATATTTTTAGCAGAATAACTATCCTTAGTTGAATAAAATATCACTGAGTTTAATTAGCTAAAGATCCATCTACATTTAAAACCCTTTTTTCATTGAAAATAACATTTTTTTTTAAATCTCCAAACTTGTTTTTTTTATTTTCTCAAAGCACCTGTTTTGTTTTTTATATCTGTGATAATAAGAAGAGTAATTATTGACATTCTAAAAGAATTTAATGGCTAGAAATGGGACTATAATTAGCCATTTTCATTATTTTTTATTTACGTCTTTTTAATAATTGTTGTCTTCTATTATTTAATTTTTTTTATCATATATTAGATATTATTGTGGATTATTTTTAGGGTCCCTTCTTTGCTTTAGCAAATTTAGACGTCCTCAATAAAGAAAGGATTTTAATTTCAACTGATTCTGTAATTTTTGACAGCAAAAGCTTGGGATATTTTAAATAGTATTCATGACAAATGTTATTTCACAAAATTTTCACCTGGCTAGTTATCAATTTTAATGAATTATATACTTATATAGTTATCAATTTTAACGAATCAATGAATTTTCAACTGTATTGATAGATGTGATATTGAAAACTTCTGGTGCTAGCTGCATAGCTAGCCATAAAAAATACTCGTAAACCAAGAAAAGAACAAAAATTTCAAAATTTCAAACCAAAAAAAAAAATTCTAGATAAAATGGAAGTATTTTATAAATTTGGGTGGCTTTAAAAAAACCTTTGAAAATACTTAAAAAAATAAAAATATTAAACCACTGATTTTTGAAAATATGGTTTAACAAAAAGTTTCCATTTTTCAAACACGATTGCTAAAATACTATTAAAAATATAAATTTGAAATTCGGCACACGTTTAGCTCAGATTGCTGTGTAAGAAATGAAAAAAATATTAATCATATTATAACATACCTTATTCTTCTTATGTTTCTGATTGAGAATGATTTAAAATAAAGAGTCATATTTGTGACAAAGAATTCTGAAATTCACAAATATGTTTAAAAAGTACTTTTGTGTACGATTCGTAAAGGTTTTGCTAAATTTAGCAATGCCATTTGAAAACAGAAAAACGTTGCTTCAGTTTTCATCATTTAAGAAAAATTCCTTAGAAGCAGTTTATCCAATATTTTCCAATAATTCATTTTTATATAATTTCTTCTTTTTTTAGAAATGCACTCATTTATACCCATTATAGTAAATAGATATAATAAATATTCGCATTTTTTATTTAATATTATATCTTTTATTTTCATATGAAGATATTTGAATGTTAGAAATTGTATAATAATTATAATTTGGTCGTCCTTTCAATAAGCATTTAATATATGCAAATATATTTTCAGCAATGCAGAAACTATACATATTTTTTTTCTACACATAATTCAATTTATAAAAGAAATTCTACAATTGAAAATGACTTTTTAATGTGGAAGAAAGAGATTAAAAATTATATGAGATGAGAAATTCATGTTATGAAAGAGAATTTTTTAAAACTCAAGTACGAAATGTTTAAATATATAACGTATATATTAGGATATGTTTAGTTTAGTTATATAAATCCCCCTCTTTAAATTAGTACTAAGACTGTTTTGAGGCGGACACGGCATATGAAACAAGGCCAGTTGACGAGAACTACACCTGAGCTGGAACCTCCAACTCCAAACTTCCACGACACACCAGCAGGAGAAACTTTGTCCCCGACGGATTTCGCGTGCAACATACCTGCTTACACGACGGTTCTTCGGTGGATTCGGGTTTCGAACCTTAAAGCGGAGACCTTATCACCAACCCACCGCGGAGCTGCATGAGGATAAAAACAGACAATGATCTAGTGATACAGTTTTATATTTTTAAAAATAGAATTATAATTTTATTTTTAAAATTAATACTTCTACTTTTTAATGTTAATTTTTTATATCTGCATTCGAATCTCCGAAATCTTTGATATATTTCCCTTTCATTTCTTTCAGTAACAGGAATATAGTTTTATAGATATTTAGTTACAGATTAATTTATCCTTAAACGTATTCAAATATTTTTACTTATCAATTGTTAAGAAATAATACTTATATTATACTTATTATATACTTATATTATATTATTAAATTTAAATTGCTATACTTCAGTTTGGTCAATTCACTGATATTTATCTTACTTTCATAAATGTTTTCTTAGAACTCCTGAGTAAATGAAATTTTATTCTAAATAATTCAATTCTGACTAGTCTGGAAGATAAAATTAATGGAAACCTGAATTACTATGATAGTCTGCTTTATGATAGTTGATTACTATGTCTGCTTTGAACATAATTTATCAAAGACATTCTTAGAAACATCATTCTCTGATAGTGGACCTTGCATTAGTGTAATGCTCTTTTCTAAAGAATTTCATTTATCAGATTTGGTTCCTTTCTTCTGTTATCAATAGTCCACAGCTGATCATATTTTATCCACAGAAATCTTGGTCTAAGGATACTTTGGTGCTAATGGTCAAAAGGAACAAATGCAGAGTAAACAAGCAAAAATTAGTCAGATAAATAGTAAAAAATAAATTGCTTTGATCACTTACACAATACTCTGAAATTATTTCGACTATCCATAATCTATCCTGTTGACTATCCTTTTTTCAACTCTGATTTTTTTTTT
>JAPMOR010101238.1:223225-253676 GCA_026543865.1 Argiope aurantia
CTCCCAAATACTTTACATCTCTTCTGAGCCTTTTTCTCTTTGTCTTTGACTTTGTCCATATATAATATTAGCAAGAGGGTATTCCATAATTATCAAGGAATTTTCCTTTTTTATATTTAGAAGATATCTCATTTTTATACCATTATTGTCTGAAAAAAGAAAAATATTTATCCATAGCAACAATTTGAGTTTTATCATGAGAATCAAATTTTCCATCTAATCCTGAGTGGATTCCATTGAAATTCTGCAACACTTGTAAAATGTCTATTATAGACAGATTTATTTTACCAACGACTCTGTATGATATCCTAAATTAAAATATATTCCCTCATGTGTGGTAACAATGCCAAGATATAAATATCATTCATTTGAATAAATCTCAGATTTTTCAGCACTAAAACAACTGTATACAATCATTAAATATTTTTTTTCAAATCCCCCTTACCTTCACCATATATACCACTTCCCATTATGCCTTATCAAACCACCTCATATTGAAAAACGATTAGTGTATATGACGATTAAAAACAAAATAGGAAACTCTATTTATGCTATCATGTTTTGTCAAAGATCAAAATGGCTGTTTTTATCTTTTGTAGGCTTAATTATTTATAGCATCAATAATAATGTGGCAAAATTTATAATTTTTGCTGCACAGGTTCCATATGAATAAGGAATACGTAGTAAGGAATAAAAACGACCAAGGACAGGAAAAGAAAATGTAGGGATTTCCCTGGAGACAAAATCATTGCTTCCACCTTTTAAATTTTAAAGCATAGTTTTAAGCGTAGGTCCCGCTTTGTGCTTAAAGATAATTCAAACATGTTTCTTGTCGATTTGTGCCAATTTTCTGCCTTTTTGATTTCTATTCGTGAAATTCTCTAATCCGAGGATATCACATCTGTCAACCCAACGACAGTCAGCAATTTACTGCCATTTGTCCATGTTATATGCATATAAATATATTATTATTATATTAGAACTTCCTAAATAGGCATACTACAAGAACAGATTGTAGCTTATAGCTTACAGATTAAGCTTTCCGGTATATTCATTTACAGAGATTTATATAGAAATATACAGGAAGTGTTTTCCACATAGATCAAGTTCTTCATTTAGATACAAATGTTAAATAAAAGAGATGGCAACATGATTGTTAGAAATCAATGATTATTAAAATACGTTTATTTGTTTATAGTTAATTATCTCTTATGTTTTTCCGTCGTTATGCATAATTATAACTCAATTTATAATATTAAATATAAATGATTAAATATGTATGTGTGATACATATGTATATATATGTGTGTGATTAAATATGTATCAAAATACTGAAAAAGAGGATAAGCAATAATTCATGTATTGGTAGGTATTTTCGAATAGAAGAGATTATTATGCATTCAAGTACTTAAAAGCCGGCTGTAAATGGAGAATTCTTTAAATTTCTTTGCAACAATAACAAAAGAAAACAATAGTTCAGAATTAAACATTATTTTTTCATTCCATGATTGAAGTTTCTTTCTCCGATTTTTTTTTACATTTGGACACCTCTGGTGCCATTTTAATTAAGGTTTAAAAATATATATAAATAAAAATAATCATTGCTTTAAAAGTATGGAAAAAACAGCAATTGATTAAACGAAATCATCATGAATACAAGTTTAATTGGGTTTCTTAGAACAGCAACGCGAAAGAAGACAGTATTAAAAACATGGTGAGTATTTTCTTTTTTCTTGTTTTAATGCGCTGTTTTATTGGTAAGGTAAACCTCATCTTTTCAATTACTTATTAACAAAATTGAGTACTCCCTAAAAAACGAGTCTTATTATAAGAAATATAAATATTTTTTTAAAGAATTTTCATAAATAATTCCAAAAGTCTTATTACCTAAAAGTATCACCATTATTTTTTCTATGCGATAAGATATAATGACCATTTTAATTGTATATTTTGAGTAACAGTTTCAAACAAAATACTTTTATAATTAATGAAGACAAGGATAATTATTTTTATTTCTCTTCATAAACAAACTATTCCAAAGAAATTTGATTTTTAACACTAGAAGGTATTTTTTCTTTCAGAATTAAAGTATGCTTATTCACTTTTTACTAATTATCGATAAGTAATAAGAAATATCACAACAGATAAATTAAATTTTCAGATTATAAAATTAATTAGTAAGTGTTATTTTCCTCTTTCTTGTTAGTTTCGATTTTGCAATTTTTTTTTTTTTTACTTTGACCTTTTATTAATATGTTAATTTATAGCAATGATTTTGTCAGTGATTGCTTCGAAAATTCGTTAGGTAATAAGAAATATAACAACTGATAAATTAAATTTTAAGATTATAAATATAATTAGTAATTGCTATTTTCCTCTTCCTTGCTAGTTTCGATTTTCTCAGATTTTTACTCTGATCGGTCATTTGAATTTGTGAATGATTGCCTCAAAATTCTATTTTAAGTTGCATTAGATCAGTTAAGAATAACAAAAATTTATTCATTCTTTTGAGCAGAAAAATACCTATTGATTCTTTAGGTTAAATAACTTTGAAAATTTAAATAAATTGTGTAAATTAAGTTAAATTAATTATAATAATTACACTTATTAATATAATTTAAATATTTTACTTAATTTTTATATAACTTCATAACATTTAATTATTCGTTAAACGACACTGCTAGCTAAAGTGTTACAATGAAAATCAAAAACTACATATGTATGTAATGATATGTTAATTCTAATTTCAATTTAATTAATTTCCAAGATTATATCTTAATTTAGCCCATAGTAACTTCATTCTAAAATATTCTCTTATTTCATGATCATTTGTTTCGCGCTAATTTCTTTTTTGTGCCGCGCTGTGCCTTCTTGTAAATAAATTGCTTGTATTAAAGATGTATATTACGAGATGTATATTAAAGAGAGAATAAAACGAAATTAAAAATGCAAAGTCTCGTCTATGTCTTCAAACCTGCACTCTGCTTCCTCCAAAATAACCTTACATGTATATATAGAAATCCCGTGACTTCAAAATAATTCAAAAATAGAAATCTCTCTCTCTCTCCCTTTGTATATATATATATATTTGAATATAATGTACAAAAATTTGAGTAAGAAAAGTATAATTTTAATTATTTGAAATAAGATAAGCGATTATGCAGCAGTTGTTTAGAAGTTTAATTGCTTTCTTATAAAAGTCACTTTAGAAATAAATAAAATACGATTTGGAAACAGCCGAATATCGCTATTTTAAACGCATGTAGTTATAAAACAGTTTTTTCTGGAAAAATACATGTTCATTGAGCTGCAAACTAATGAAGTAAGAGATAACTAACAAATTATTTTTTGGTAAATTTACAAAACACCATTTCACTCAATTATGGCTACTCTTCTACCAACTGGCTTCCGTGAAGATTTCTTTTTTTCTTTTACCTACACGATATCTTCCGAAAGTTCATCGAGAATTAGTGAGTTCCGTCTTCGAAATTGGGGATAACTAGAGGCGATTAAAAGGCTGGCGGCTTTTAAAAGTCTGGCGAGTAGAGGGTTCAGTAATGACTGGAAAGAAGCAGCCTTATCTGTGGAAGTGCTTTTCGCCAAGATCCTGACGGATAAAGCCCCATAAAACACAAGAAAAAAATACAAAAGAAATAATCCTTTTTATCTCCCTAGAGGTAACTTCTTGTTAGGAAAATAGACAGCGCTTGTTTTTGTTCTGAGATGCCGTTTTCTCGCTCGGGAATTCTCAGGGCAATTCCATTCCTCAGGTCAATTGCTGCTGGTCAGAATTGATCAAATAAACTTGAAAAGAAGAAAAACGGAAAGTTTTTTATCCTCTCCGTGATATACGGAAGGCAAGTCGGTTTTTAACAAGTTTAGAAACAATCATATCAAAATATCGAGACTTATCAAAATTAACTCTTTTTGTATAATTTTTGATCATCGTTTCCGCTACTTCTTTTCTCTGTCAGATCGTTTGAAAAATAAAAATGAACAATTAAATATACAAATTATAATTGACGTTAAATTTGGAAATAATGTTAAAACATTTATATTTCTAAAGAATGTTTTTTAAAGCTAGAGATATCAACATTAACAATTATATAACAATACATGAATTGATTTTTGTTCTTGAAAATCACAGATTTAAACTGTCAGACGGTTATATATCTTTGTATATATTTTCTATACAAGAAAGAAAGAAACTAAAAGTATTGCAATATGAGGCAAATTCTAACTCTTCAAGACAAAAAAGTAGTATAATTGTAATTCAGTTTTTAAAAATAGTGTCTGAAATATATTTTTGCTCATGCATATTACAAAAAATATAAATATTATAGAAGAAAAATGTTGATGTGTTCTGTGTTCAAGTTAATATGCATAGAAAGCATTATCTCAATTATAAAAAAGAGGAAAAACACACGCAAGTGAAAACGCATTTTTGAGAAATCAATAAAATTGATGCCTCATTACAACAATAAAATTATTGCTTCAGATGATATTTAAAATTATACTTTAAAATTTATAAGTTGAATGAAAATTTATAGATAAGAAATTAATACTAATTTAAAAAAACGTATTTTTAAAAATTAACATTATTAGACAGCAATTTTGGGGCATCATCTTCGAAGGTATTATAGAAAAAAATCGAAAGCTACGAATATTTCTTCAATCATCATTCTTTAATGAGTAATATTATCCATGAAGCAAATTTTAAGTTTTTGCAGTTCCTAGAGTGAGAAATTTTGCGAGTATAGAAATTTTGAGTGTAAATTTTATTAAGCACCCCATATCAAAGTTTAATGGTATTTATCTTTATCTACATGAAGTAAATATTACTTTTATAAATTACCACTTAGTCCAGGAATTACAAAACATACGAGTTGTATGACTTGTGGTTGTAAAATGGATCATTTCAACTACTCAGATAAATGCAAAATAAATAATAATTTTTTAAATGTAAAATAATCATCAAATACAGATTGTGTAAACTCCGATTATTTGAATGATGGTGTGCTTTTATCAATTATTCGGATATCGAAACGTTTTTGTGATTACATAACTGCTTTATATTTTTGCATAATTTCTGAAACAATTTAATAATCAGGCTGTGTATCAATATCGCAATTTCAGGTTCTCAGTCGACTATTATCAATTATTATTGATTTATCTATTGCTATTGATTTTTCCTTGTCTAAAACTTATTATGGAATTTAGTGGGAGATCTAGAGTTGAATGGGATACCAAATGATGATTCTTCAAATGTGACATAGCGTCTCTCTTATATAAAAAAATAAAATAATCTTAAACTTTCAAAATTAAGCTCGTTGAAAAGTCAAATATTTATCTAATTATGTCTAATTTTTCTATTATCTAAAATTATGCAACTATTTCACTATTCATTACTCTTATTCCTGATAGTTTCACAAGGTTTGATTTTTGTACAAGAGAGATGCTATATCACATTTTAAGAAACATTATTTAGTGATCCAATTTACCCCCAGATCTATCCAGAATCTACAATTGTTTTCACATTCTAGCTCTCTTTCCTTACTAATGTGAGAAAGAATATGTTATGAAACATCGTTCCAACTCTGCCCTCAATAAGTTAGCTTTAATATAATTATCCTAATACAACATGAATTTTTAAAAACATATAAAACCATGCATGATAGGTACAGCTATATAAACTGAAGAATTCTAAAGATTAAAATATATGGTGAACAATATTTTATTCATCAGTTTGAATTATAAAGTTTGAAACTTAGAGAAACTTACTTAGAAATAAAAGTATGTTCTTTTGCATAGAAATGTTAAAAAGTAAAATAGAGACTTGGTGAAACTCAGATAATTTGATCTTATATGAAATTAATGTTACCTTTTTATTGTATAAAAATCAGGATATTTTCCAATATAAAAGATCACATCATATTTTGTATGATGTGATCTGAAGAAATTAACACAGATTTACAATAACGAGCAGCTCAGTTCTCGATTTCTAAAATTTATGAATATGTGATTTTTTATTCATTCCTTTTTATTTGTATAATATACAACAATTTTAATTGCATTAATTTTGCAAGAAACTTATATTCCATAGTTATTTTCTATCAAACACCTGAACTCATTATATATATGACTTCAAAACTATTAAAATACGTTATCAAGATTAAACAATTAATTGATGAAATGGTTTATTGTAACTTTAATTTATTCGACATACATTAAAACTTCGTTATTTTCTAAGCTATTAGAGCTAGCTAATGCATTTCCGGAAGATGATTAGTTAGCTTTTGAAGAGATCCATTTTCTGTACAAATGAGCATTCCAAGTATCCTTAATCAATTCGCAATTATAAAAGATTATTACTTTTAACTATTAAGTTCAAATTCATAACTGTATAGCTAAATATAACGTGGAATAGTCTCAAAACATATTTGAAACACAGGGGAAATTATAATAAATCCATTCGAATAATATATATATATATATATATATATATATATATATATATATATAACCAATCTAAAGTAAGAAAAAGTTTGAAAGCGAAACTAAAATGAAAACGAAAACAAAACCTGAGGGTGACCCTTGAAAAAGTCTTCAGGCCGGATTCTTTTTTTATATTTTTTTATATATTTTTTTATTTGGTTTATTTGTTTTTCCTATTAACTTGATTTTTATACTTTTGTATATATATATATATATAATTTAATCATTTATAATAGCTTCATATTTTAAGTGCAAAAATTTTCTTTCAATATAAATGAACTTTTATGATGTTGACTATTTTATTGTTAAGAAAATAAATTTAATTCTAACAGAAACTTTCTTTGAATTTGAAATATGCTACACCAACACTTTTATTTCTGTCAAAGAATAATATATCAAGATGATTAATATTATCATATTAATAAATAAAGATAAGCTAAAATTTACAAATATGTTTTTCATATTTTAAATTGCAATAAGATAAAAAAATGTTTGATTTTAAAATTTCATTTTTTATTCCTGTTTCATTATCGTTTACATAAAGAAAATACTACGGTAATATTTGCGTTTTATATACTTAAAATATACTCTCATTGTGGTTTTTTTACAAATTTACTTTAGTTTTGCTTTTATTTTCACTTCATAACTTTTTATAATTTTTCATAGAATGTTTTCATTTCTAATTATTAAAGCGATCACTGGAATGATTCATTACATGATATTATATTACCATAGTAACAATATATTCAAAAATATATTCATCCTTTTGCATTTCATCATTTGCACATAAAAGGAGTTTAGCAACGGTTTCTGTAAACTCAATGGTGAAGTAACTAAGTTAGCTATTGGAGTGTTACTTGAAATCAACAGCTGTTTTTGTTGTTGATTTTTTTTTCACACCTTTAACTCTGAAAAAATCCAAGGAACAATGATTATTGATTTACAGAAAGTAAAATAATGTTTTAGTCCTTTCGATTTTTCTTTTTTTCCTTTTTATCTGACACTATCACAATAAAAATACGGTGGGATATGATTTTTTTTTGTTTCATTCCCATTTTTCCCAACAAATTGCTCGCACATTGTAGTCTTGGGGACAGTGGTTCAATTTCCATTACTGGACGCATTTTATTTAGTATTTCCATTAACCTTCTGTTTGCTAAGTTTTCATCGAATTATTTATTGCACTTTATGGACTAACAGAAAAGAAAATCCACTTTTCGAAAATGATGTCATGGCATGTAGCCAAAAGGAAAAGGGAAAAATGAATTATCTTTATTGACCTTTATTTATAGGTTTAGTGACCAGTGCATCTATCGGATTATAATTCATATAATTGGAATTCATTGCACCATAATTTATCACAATATAATTGTTTTGATTAAAATAGTCAGAGGAAAGTTGATTATGGAATAATTATAGTTTACACTGAAACAAGAATTAAAATATCCAGAAATCGAGTAAAATATTTAATGGAATTTTTTGGATCAAATAATTAAATAAAAATTATCATAATCTATTTAATTATCTGTTTTTGTCATCTCTTGGAATAATATTGTTATCCTAACAATACTTTTCTCTTATTTTTCATGTTTTATGGTAATTTTTGTGAAACAAGCTGGGATATTGAAATATAATATTTACTTGTAAATCACTAAACGTCTTCGCCGTTAAATCGTTGTTTTTATCGATGAAATATGCAATTCATAAAATATTGTTTTGTTCCCGCTGTATTCTTTCTTAGCGTAAATCAATAAATTCTTTCTTGCTTATTTTGAATCAATTGATTGAATTAATTTTTCCAAATAAATATTTTGTATATAAGAAATAATTTAAAAAGGATAAAACATGAAATTCTAGTTTCAATGCATTCTAAGAAATCAAAATTATTAAAAAAATTAATATGTTATAGCATTTTTAATAAGCTTGTAAAGCCCCAAATCTACAAGTGTAAAATAAGTAAATATAGTGAAAAATCTCCTTACATTTCTTAAAAATATCACTTAAATATTTTGGACTGTTTTAGAAAGTATACTATTTTATTTAATAATTAGGATAAATATCATTATGGTGCTCTATAAATTTTTTTCTTTTTATTTTCTTAAGTATTAAGAATACAAAGAGAAATTGTTGTAATTATCAAAAAATTTCAACTTTGAGATTTTGACGAATTGCCGCGTCTCACATTTCTTTTTCCTCAGACAGCAGATTTTTGCAATTATAATTATCATTCTTTCTTTCTAAATGTGAGCATGATCATCCAAAAGCGCTTCTAGAAATTGAAATTTGGTATTGATTTTTATTGTAAATTAATGCATCTTTAGCAATTTTTTTTTAATTCATTTACCAAATGTCTATGTGTCTCTCTTTCCAAATAACAACTGAACTTAAAAAGCTAGATGTATAAAAATTTTTTCATCATTTTAGTGTCTAAAGTTTCATCATTTTAGTGTCTAACTTTGACCGAATGCAAATGAAAACGATAATTATAATACGTTAAAAGATCGAAGCATAGAATTTGCGCAAAACATGAACATCAACTCCAAAATTTTGAACAAACTGCATGAAATGGTTGATTGCCTATCAACGTATATATTTGTATTAATATAAACGTCGTTTCTCAAAAGTGTAATGATTTATAGGTATGAAATGTTTATAGCAATTTCGAATTTTCTGTCATATACTGGTTTAATCAGTCGACAAAAAGAAATCTGAAAAACATAGGTCATTTTTCTTCACTATACTGTAAGGCATGAACATTCATGTGCGATTTTTATAAAAAAAATTCTAAGTGCTCATGGCTTTCAAACACGATTCACAATTTTTATACAGGGAGAAAGAATATATCCATATACTTGTAATACCTTTATTCTAGAATTACCTGGTGACTACACCAGTTGATTCCCTCGAAAATGTTCCTTATTAGCGAAATAATAAATATGAATAGATGTTAATATTTTTATCACAAGAATATTTATTCCACTTTCTTAGAAACGGTACATATCATTATTGTTAATGAATCTAAGAGGAATAAAAATGATTAATTTTCAGATTATATTTCTTCTCGTATCTTTTGGTGCATAATGTTGAAATTAAATGCTCCTTTTATTATTTGATTTGTTTGCTTCTATTTGTTATATGAACTACTAAGCAACTCACTAATATACTGAAAGTCAGACCCAAAATAAAATTTCTTTTAAGTTTATTTTCTCCAGCCCAATGTAGATGAAATTTTTCCACAGAAAATACCTTTTGATACATTATATATTGATTCTTTGTTAGGATAAAATAAATGCTGATAGTTTTTTTTTTTCGAATAATGTAATTGCATTTTAGTAAAAAAAAACATGCCACAATTATTTCTATTAATTTTTTCAACTAAAGCGAGTTTCATATATTAGAAAATACTAATAAATAATTCAAACACATTTTAAAATGCTAAATAAGATGAAAAGATGTTTAATTTTCACTTTCTATTTCATTTCTTTGACAATTTTGTAAAATTCAATACCTTGTTGAAGAGCTATTTATACGCAATATTAATAGAATTACTTTAATGGCATAAACTAACTTCACTTAACATCATTTTATCATACAAAATTAAAGTAATTTTTTTAATTATTTCGCGCATTCTGATTAGTTCGCTCTGTATATAAAGTGCTGAAATTAACTGGTAAATAAAATTAGTGAAAATTGTCCAATTCTTGAGACTGGGCTTTATGTGTGTATTTATTTGGATATGTCTTTAATAAATGGAACTTGGTGACAAACAGAATGTTAATATGTTTAAACATCATAAGCATGAAAATGAAATAAAAATGTGGAAAAGCAGTGCAGTGATTAGAAATGAGTCCTCTACAACGGTTTATTTCCATACCAAATATATTGTGGAATAATAATTTAGAAATTTCTCTCAAAAAGGCATGGGGCTGTTGGGAACAGGAGGGCAGACGATTATTGATGAAACTTCGAGGCGCTATAAGCATTCATATGTAAAAAAAAAATAAAAAAAAAAGAAGTCAGATAGTTTTCTGGGGCTAAAGGATTACTTTTGATAATTATTATTATCAAGTAAATTAACATAAATAATTAATTAAAAATAGTCTCATATGATGTGTGCTAGTTTGATTTTGAAATTCATCACACCTAGTGAAATCAAGGAAAATTCATATATTCAAACAGCTTAAGACAACGTGTAATTATAAAAACTAAATAAAATTAGTAGCTATTTACTGATTAAATCTTTACTCTAAAATCTAAGAGCAAATTCATATTTCATTTAAATTTTAAATATTATTTTAACTATATAATTAGTAAAATTATGAAAAATGAACGTTTCTTGATTACATCATTTTGTATCACAAAATCCGTTCAGTATTGTATTAAATAATGGACTTCATTAGAAACCTATACCATTCTTAATGAGAAATGCATACTTTATTAGACATTTTGTTAAAAGGAACCCTATTTATTCAATTTATGTATTAAATCCAAAGAAAGATAGTTATCTCCTTTCGTAGTTGTACAGTTTATATGCTGTACCACATAATCTATTCAATATTGTATTAAATAATGGCCTTCATTAGAAATCTATACCACTCTTTATGAGAAATACATACTTTATTAGACATTTTGTTAAAAGGGATCCTATTTATTCAATTTACGTGTTAAATCCAAAAGAAAGACATTTATATCTTTTTTTGTTTAAATTGGAATACGCATATTACTGAACAAATATTAATGTAATTGAATGTAAAGTTTAAAACAAAGGGTCAATGCTCCATTGTAATCTTTTCTTCGCATCTCCCTTTGCAAGATATAACGATCAGCGAAATTAAAAACAGTGAAAGTGAAGGCCATTCTTGGATGCTATATAAAGCATCCTTCTGAAACTAATGACTTTAAATAAAACATTTGAAAGCCATAAGATTTCAAATTAGATCCAGTTTGAAGTAATAAAGCCAATCGTAAAATATCCAAATGGCTCGTCTCTACATATCTCATTTAAACGCTTTTAAATGTCGAATGACATCTTTATAGCAGGAAAACTTTGCCATTTAGTTATCCTTTTTTCTTACTTCTTCTTATCCATAAGACTATTTAAACCGAAAGTTTCATTTGGTACTTTAAGCAAAGTCATTAGGAGTAGGATGCTTTTTATTATCACTTTTTGCAGTTCCGAACGTGACGGTCGTGAAAGGAAAAGAAAAATTTTAAAACTCATTTCAAGAAGGATATTTTTGACTTGAACTTCACTGAATATAACTCATAAACTTGTGTAATTGGGACTTACTTTTCGGAAAGAAAGACGAATAAAAACTTATTGTTCTTTCGAATCTAAAAAGAAGGAACAGTGTAGAAAAACAGATGCAAAAAGTCTAACTATAATATTTCTCTTCCTCTTTTTACAATTTTTAAAATGAGTTTCAATTTTCTATCAGAACTCATATCTTTAAAATGATTCAGGTGATTGTAGATTTAGCATTTCTTTTATGAATGTGTTAATAGAATTTCTTTATTTATGCGTATGTTTAAAATTTTGATGTATATACACATATTTCAACTTTTATAAGACAAAACTATGTAGCAGCAAATTCTTATTTTCCACTCAATGGAATGGTTGATTAGGACTTTAGACTTTAATCCATAATTTTTCGAAATTATTTTTTTTTCAATGAAAGATAATATATGCAATCATATGAATTAAGAAATATTCTTTCCACAATTTTTTTCAAAAAAATGTACAAATTTAGGATTATAACATTATTCGATATTTAGAATGAAATTTAGGAAACAAAATAATCCCATTATATATCATTAAAAAACAAAACAATGACAATATTCCCTCAATAATTTTAGTCTCCGATTAAAAATCTAAACTGATGTGATATAAGTGTTTCGCTTTACTGAAGTTGTATCTATCAGACTAATATTTTTTTTATGTGTATGCGTAAAACCGTAAATAATAAATAAATAGACCTATTTTTATTGTAAATGCGGATAGAACATGAGAAAAACTCATAGAAGGGTTTTAGTAGCAAATGAAAGAATATTCCAGGAATTGTACAAAGAGCATATTTTAAACAGAAACTTACACATTATGAAAAAAAATATCTATTTTTTTCCATCTTTATTAATTGAAGAAAAATTCGTGTTGAGATGATTGTATCAATTATGGAAAAAATTTGAGATTTGCAACAACAGTGAAAGTTATTGTTGGTTTCACACAACAGATGGCACTAGTAAAATTCCGCTACGCTGTATTTAAAATTGTGTTTTAAGAGTTGTGAATGCATTTTCTGGTTGAGTTACGACATCAGATGTGCGTTAATTAGCTCTTATGAATTAATATTTTGAACTATTAAAAATATTGAAAACTATTTAAAATTAGTAATGATTTCGATGAAATCGTGGAATTTTCTAATACCTATTCTATTTGCTAGAAACCTTTAAAATATTTTTTAATTAATTAAAGATTAATAATAAGCTTGAACTATAATTAAATTTATCATTGATAAGACAATTGTTTTTAATTTTGTGATGGTGAGTAATTATTTTTGTGCTGTAATAATTTTGGAAGATATGGTGAAAAACATAATTAAACATTTGATATAAAAATGTGCCTTATTTTAACTTCATAATTTTAATTAAAATTTGCCATAAGATGCACATTTTCATCCTCCAAGAAACTAATTTGTCAAATGTAATAGTTCTAATTGCAAAGGTTTACATTGTAGACCACCAACACAAGCACAATAATCTCTACAATTAACAAAATTGTATGTATACAATTTTGCTTCTACATGTTGTATACTTGAGTATGTTGGTGCATACACACATAAATATAATTAGAGTTACAAACTTAATCAATTTAGTGTTAACAATGTACAGGCCAGATTTTATTGGCCTTGAGTTACAAACCGTTGGTACATATATAAGTTGATTGGTGTGAATATGCATTTCATCTCCATTTTTCAAAAATTTAAATGGAATTTTATTAATTATTATTTAAACTGAATTTTGGATTTTTTGGTACCATCTAAATATTTTGAAAATAAAAATGCTCTTAATATTTTGTAAAGTATTTAGAGCATTTTTAATTCCGAAAATATTCTAAGTGATTTTCAAACTAATATATTTTTTTTCACTTAGTAAACATGGTTTTGAAAAAATCTCGAAATCAAAATTTTATACAATCATTCGGTTCTATGAATTATATTCACTAAACTACTCTTGACTTTTTAACGTTTAAATGAGAAAATATCTCAGTCTTATGTGAGAAAATCTGACTGAGTTATAAAACTTTGAATATCGTTATTTTAGGCCAATCAGTCTTGGGTAAACTCCATTAACACGTATTGGCATATCTCTTTTGGGACAATTAATGGATTGATCGAAAAATCGCGCGTTTTTATATAAAAAAGTGGTATTCTAATTTTTATAACTCACACAGTTCCAAGTGTGAAACAATGAAGCTTCTTTTATTAGTGCCACAAAAATATTTTATAAATAAGACTCAAAATTTATGTAAAGAAGTTTAAAATTCTTTAATTTATCAGGGCATTTATTTATTGAAATTATATAAAATACAAATTATTTTTTTGCGTAGAAAATTTTTTCCATTACATATATATAGGTGTAATATGTGTACTTTAACTTAATATTTAATTTGAGCATTTGTCAACGCCATAGCAAAACGTTAGTAAAAGCAGATCTTTCTTTCATAATAATACCTAATTTTTCTGTAAGATAAATTTTATTTTAATTTCTAGCGAAATATATAGCTGAAAACTAGCTTAAAATTCTGTATTTTAAATATTGATTAAAAATTAAAAAATACTTAATTGATAAAATAATTTGCATCATTAAAAAGAAAAGTTTCAGAATTTTAAAATGATTTAAAATCATTCTTAAGCCAATATATTTTTCGCTCTTAATAGGAAAAAAAATAGCAAAATATAACTGATTTTTTATTAATAAAAATTTCCAAAAAATTGAACTGGGGTGCACATTTTTATCCTCCAATAATTAACTTTAGGTCATATTTGATAGCTTTAGGTCAACTGCATATCCTGTTGAAAGTCAAAATCCACATTTACACACATACACGCATTCATCTTTATTGTGAGTAGAGAAAAGTATGTATTTTAAAGTGAAGATTACTTTCAAATGATTTACATATAAAAGAAGATTAAAAATATCAAGATAAGAACATTCATTTTTTTTTATTTATAGGCTTCATATGACAAATACTCACTTAATTTTCTATTGCTTATATATGGGATAATTTCTTCCCACATGCTAAATGATTAAAATGTATTAATATATTCTTAGATACAAGATGGTTAAAGCTATAAAATCTGTATTCAGAACGTAAGAGAAAAATCGGGATATCAAACCAAGAATCGTTTACGTAATACCAAGTGAATTGGTATTTTATATTCCTGGATTTCTCCCAGCTAATTTCTGATAGGATATCTTAAATGTATCCACTCAAAATGTATATTTCAGCTCTATAAAATTATGCGAAATATTAGAATCATAATATAGGAATCAAAATTCAAAGTGGAAAATTGGCAAACAATCTTTTGTATTTATATATTTCAAATATATCTTACTTCAATTAGTCGTGCATCCAATTATAAATCTAGCAGAGCGTCACCTAATTTCTAATTAAATGACGAAGTTCATACTTGAGCTCAATTTATCCGTATCCAATCTTCTATCGCACCAACGAGATGATGTTTGATCCTTGATTGATTTAATATACAGAACAGACACAGTACGTCGTATCATACCTAGGTATCCGTGGCCTTTCTGGTTACTGAACGGTTTGGTGGACATGTTAGGGGAATTTTATTTTAATACCAAATTATATATACTGCAGAAAAAAAAGATAACTATGTACAGCATTTGCAAGCATATAAGAGATGATATTGAGATGAAACTGTTTGCAAAGTTTTTCAACTACGAAAAATTATTTGAAATAATAATATGCTGAAAGATAGAATGTGTCAAAATATACATAAATTCTGCGTTCACTTATTTTCATGACATAGTAGATGAGGATGAAGTTATAAAAATCAGTTGAGAAATAATGTGGTTAATGGGAACGAAGTGAAACTCTGATTGAAATTTATGAATGCAAATGTATGATAAGAGACTGCAGTGCTTGTTTTTTCCCTTAGTCTTTACTGAGTATGACACTTGATGTTGAAAGCTAGGAAATTCTGAAATTTGATTTTAAATTCGTGATTCTACGGTGTCGAAACCAGGGAATTTCCATAATATCATCGTGACCCTTAAATATAATTCAATCCTCATCGTTGAATAATTCAATATTAATTATCATTTTTACCAATTATTTTTATTCTTATTATTATTACCATTTTCTTTCCTGCATCCGCCGTTTTCTCACGTTTCAAAATTCATGCTGCCGATCATTGACATTCTTATTTCTATCAGTTCTTTATATTTAGCTCAGAAATAATTCATATTTCTAATCACAGCATGCATTGATTCTGCTCCTTTAAATTATTCACAAAGTAGAAAGTCTTTATTTTATCTTATCGCATTCAGCAAGTAAATTAATGACAGTAATTTTCCGTTACGAAAATGAAATGGCGTTTTATTCAGAAGTTGATTTGCTAGACTAGTAGCCTGTTTTTCAGTTGCTTGAAATAGAGTCGATATAAGTTTGAATCGTATTCCAATAACGTGAGGTGTACCTGATTGGTTTATTATAATTTGAAATAATTATATTAATATCCCTCTTAGAAATTGCATAAAGCCTTTTTCTGAGCAAATTTCTTAATTTTCAAATGTAGTTAGATGAAGAAAAATTTAGAAGTAGATGAAATGGTTGCCATTTTCTAAACTTCAGCAGTAGACCAGTGAAAAGAAGTGGAACCGGCAACTTCTTGATTGACAGAACAATCCATTCTAAATGCGTGCATCATTCCATGATTATATGAGTCAAAAATGGATTAGTTGTTTTATTAATGCTCTAGAAAAACAAGCGTATATGTAAAAGTACTAAACAAAATTTTCTTGAAGTTGTTGTTGTTACTTATGGCACTTGCCATCAACAACCCCGCTGACATTTTCGTCAATGTTTGAAGCCGAGTTAGTGCAGTAACTTCCGTGGGTAAAGGCACCAAAAGATAGAAATCTGACTTCTAGCTCATATGAAGACATTCACACACTCGCACAACCCGTTTTTAGTATGGAGGGCGGGGGTCTTTCATTCACTTCATAGAACACAGTGCAGAGAACAGCATGTCCGAAATAGGATTCGAACCTGGAACACCCAGATCATAGGGAAGATGAGATCCCCCTAAGCGGGGACGCCGGTCGAATTGATGAAGTAAAATTATTAAGCAAAATTTTATTGAGTCAATAGAGTAAAATAATTAGGCAAAATTTTCTTGAATTGATAAAGTAAAATTATTTAAGGAAATATCATAAAATTATACTAAGGTTCACAATTCTGTTGAATATAATTTTCTCATTATACAAATAAGGCATTAAGTTTATTACGAAAATTTCTTTTTCTTATACAAAACATTTTCCATTTCTTTAATACTACTTTCAAAACTTATAAAGCGTTAGCTGTAACAGTTAAATAGACATTCAAATACATTATCACCAGTTTAGATTATTTTGAAAGTTAAATATTGTAATCATGACTTCAATAATCTCTTCGGCAGAGCAATTTCACTTTGCGGTTAAATACTACTGTAATTAATTTTTCGCAACAGGAAGCGGGGAAATTAACATTTGGCTGCTTGTGAATGGTCAGTAATTTCCGTTGACTTTCTAATTAAATATTGTACTAGACTACAATTAAGAGGTAGCAAAGAAAGGCTTCATTTAGTTCGACAGGTATTTTAAATCACCGGCAGGAATCGTGAAAATAAACATGTTAAAAATTATGGAATACCCAAGATTCTTAAGTTTGAAGTGTCGACAAATTATGTGGAAGGAACCACACATGCAATTTAATATCTCAGAATTACATTACAAAGTTTAATAACAAATATCTGGAAGTGTTTCGTATAACAAGAATTTTAAAACTGATTAACTTGATATTCGATTTATTTAATTAAAAAAATATATGAATTCGAGATAGTCATATATTTCATAACAAAATTATTCGCAGGCACATTAGCAATAAATCACTACAGGAACGGTAAAGACGTTTTATTTAAAACTTAGTAACATGGCAATAAAATGTTTTAGAGTGACATAAATAATGGTGCATATGATAGATAGAAAATATTTTAGCATTTCAAATCCGAAACGTAGTATTTAAAACAATTTTTCGCAGTTAGATATGATTACACGTTATGAATTGCGATGTGAAAAAAAAAGCTAAATCAGCCAACGAAAGATATTTCCGAATATAAAACTACTTAAAAACACAATTCGAAAGAATCTTTTTTTTAAGTAAGCCTGCAGAATAGCCACAAGACATCTTTTTAGATTAGGAAACGTCTGCAACTAAAACCAGCCATATTTGTTATGACAAAAGCATGGTAAAAAATGGATTCCCCAATAAAGAAAAGATTATCATTCATATTATCATATCGTTTTATAATATTATTTAAATTTTATAATAATATCTGATGTACACAGGACAAATCAGCATACTTAAAATTTTGCACAATAGCCTTTTTCTTGTTGAGTTATGTTGTTATATTTTTTTTTCTTCTGATGGCTTTTTACGTTTTTGTATGTGAAATTTAATTTCATATTGCTCATTAGTTTGAATTGCAGATAACTTCAGATAGGTAAAATCCTTTTTTGCCCGCCTTGTGCATTATATGTTTAGAGTATAAGTTAATTATCAAATTTTCAGTTCATAAATAATATATTTAAGCACGGAATTGTTACTATACAGATGTTTAAAATTCAAAATTTTGTCGTCGGTAGTAAACTTTTGTCGGTAGAAAAAAAATTTAATATAAATCGAGGAAAATAAGAAGAGATTAAGCAATAAAATCTTATTTAATAATATGAAAATTATATATATACATTAATATGTATTTTGCTCATATTATGATTAAAAATGGCAAACTAAAAATCACGATCACAATTTTAGGAATTAATTAAATTTAGTATTAATTCATAATTGAATATCTTAGATATTTCCAAAAGCAGTATTCGAATCAAAATACGAAATTTTTACAAATATTGTTTTTTTAATAATATAGGTTTAAGAGAGAAGAACAATGGCTAAAAAAATTTAAAACTATCTATGAAATTGATTTAATAGTGAGATATAAATGGAAACCAATAACAAAAATACTAAATATCATTCAAATAGGATTTAAATCCTGATAATGATTTTAAAATCAATTTCTATAATATATTATATTATTATAAAAACAAAAATTATAAATGAATGTTATCGCATGAATCATAAGTCAAGTCGGCACCAGGATTAAAAAAATCAATCTGGAGTCAAAGATTTATTTTTCTTTTGCTTTTGGCCATTTTTTCTCGAAAGCAATGAACATTGTTGTAACATTTATTGTGCTGATTTGCTAAAAAATGTATTTTAAAACGATATAATACCAAATATAAAAAGAAAGTGTAGAACCCTCCCCAAAAAAAGTTAAGCTAACTCCTATTATATAACAAGAAGTGGAAATGTATATTGATTATCCTGTAGGGCGTCTATTGCAAACGTATAGTTAATGATTGAAAATTTTATTAATGAAATGGTTGGATAGTGCAGATAGTATTATGTATATTATAGAAAGAAAAATTATAAAAGTCCCGCAGATTGTTTGATTATCTGAAAATAAGGAAATTCAAATTTTCTTATTTATAATTCGTTCATTTTGATCGGAGCAAGTTCAGAACTTTTTATCCTTTAAATCGTTTTTATATCAAAAAAATTTTTTATTATGAAAACAATAGGCGTACAGTATAAAAATATTTTTTATTTCATATTTATTTTCAGAAGTATATTTATTAATTCGAGGAACAAAAAAATTATTCTTTACTTAATTCGAAGCATTTTTATTTTTCAGAATCAAAGTGTACGCGTATTTGTAACGATTTAGAAATTACGTATGGTATCATAAATCCTGCTTGTATCATTTTTAATAAATGAAAGATATTAGCTTCTGTTTTGTTTGATGGCAATATTTATGAGGTTTTCATTCATGAAATAAATATTATATCCTCATTTAATACAATACAAATATAGCATAGTAGAGTACCAAAATAAAAAAAAATGGAAATGGGAATAAATTAATCGCATACTAAATGGAAAAAGCGCCTTATAAATATTTGCACCGTATCAAATAACTTACATTTATTAACAATACATTATTGATGTAAAGACAAGTGAAATATTTTTTAAGGAAACATAATGTAAATACATATAATATAATAACTGTACTAAAAAGTTGAAAATAATGTGCATCACTAAAAGAAAAGTCTTTAAATTTTATTATAAAAAATATATTTATTTTGCAATATTTTCAAAATTATCGACCAAGTGCCAAATCCTGACATGACTTTTGATTAATTAAAATGTTATTTAAAATTTCAGTAATGTTTTCTTTGGAAATTATTAAATATTTCGTATATATCAAATAACATAAGACAATTAATCATTTGAGAATTACTTATTTTATCATTATAAATTTTCACTAATTTTCGAAACGAGAAGGGAACATAAGTTTACTCCATAGTTTTAAAACTTCTTAGTCATTAGCTAATGATCGCACGTGCAAATGAAATAAGATCTTGCAGAATATTAAATAATTGAGGAAGAAAATATAATTCTTTGAAAGAGATATTGATTGTAAATTTCATCGAATTTGTAGGGATCAGTTACACAAACCTGATCTGTAAATTAAAATTTTACCTTATGTAAAGGGATATTATTCGTTGAAAGTAGATATCGATACAATATGAATACCACAATTAGAAATTATCTGAAAAGAGTAATTTTGAATATTGTGATTTCTGAAATATTTTCAATCATCAAACGTTATCGTCCCTGTTGAGAACTTTCATACATGATATTAAAAGTGTGATAAATTGTGAAATAAATGTTTTTTTTAAAAAAGGCTTGATTTTAATATCAATTTAATGAACGAATTAATTGAATAAAAAATACAAATTTAGAATTTTTAAAAGATACAAATTTGCATAATCATTACATTTATTTCTTTAATTTTAAGGATACTAAATATTAGAAATTATATATTGTGCTTATTATGAATTTTTCAACACTTTTCAATCGTTTTTTATTTATGAAAATATTTCATAAAAAATAAATGTAATGTCTTTTTAATAAAAAAAAGAAATTTACTGACCAAAATATGAGATCAGTTTCCTAAGATGTAAAATTATGTCATGCATCATTAATAAGGATGTAAAGTTAATGAATTTAGAATATTTTTTAATTAAATGCACATTAAAAAGCTAATTCTTCATAAAAAGATTTTTCTTCAAAGGTTTTAAGAGGTCAATTATTGATAGTTAAAGAATGAAAATGTTACAAAGAAGCAGCAGCATGTGCGAAAATTGAATTTAATTCCGTCGTAATTCAGCTGGCATTATCTAGAAGGTGGAAGTAAATAAAATTCTATTTAGTTTAAATACGTGATTAAAGATTATCGAAAAGAGATGATCAATAGATTAAAAATTGCTCTCCGTACTTATAATGAACTAACTGGCAATTCGGTAGAACTTGACTGCTTGCTTTACGTGCTCTTATTTAAAATGAAATTCTTTTTTATATAAATATAATTCTTTTTCTGGAAATCAACGTATCTCCTTTTACTATTATTTCTCATTAAAAAAAGTCTAAGCATTTTATTTCAGTTCTTCAGAATTTGAATTTTAAAAATTGTATTCCATTACAAAAAATTAATAATTAGAAAAATGAAATCTAGATTGATTGCAGTAATGATTTTATTGTATTAGTTTAATTTTAAATTAATTGCCACTTACATATATTTTATTAAAAACCTTTTAAATAATAATACCTTTAACTAAATAATAATAATAATTTGTTTTTGTTAAATGGCAACACACGTAGCCCAAAATTAATAATGCCATTGCCTGTTTTAAAGAATTAAATTTCTCATTTATCAAAAATGAAAAATTGGCTATTTCATGAAGTTATTGATGAAAAAAAGGTAAAATATAAAATACGGTTTCCATTCATGATTTCATTTATTTTAACTAAATATAAATAATAATCGTGAAGACTAATAAATTATGAGTCCTTTTATTTTGGTTTCTTAATTATATCAATTATTTTTAATAAATATTTTTATATCGAAATGCAAAATATTTAAATGATTTACTTCTATTAATTTTAAATGATAAGGAAAATATTAATTTAGTGGAATAAAAATTATGATATATTATTAAGAAATGACAAAGAGAAAGAGACGAATGCATTGTTGCATCTTAAAATAGCTGCTTATTATTTTATTTTTCTACATTAACTAATTATTTTATAGATTAATTTAAATTGTAAACATTATTAATTACAAAATTTAATAAACATCATTCGTAATGTAGTAGTAATTTATTAATACTATAAACTAATAAAATTGTATGAATTTCATTAAACAATATCACTTTGCATTTTAATAGCGTCATTAATATTAAAACTCAAAGTTAAATGTTAAGTATAGTAAAATGCAGATTTAATTTATTTTTGTCTTTAAGAAAAAATATTTAAAAAGAGGATTAGAAAATTACTTTTTGTTCGTAAAACATTATATGAAAATATCTATTAGCTCTATAAAGAAATATTGTCACAGCTCTTCTATTGAAATGATAAAAACGATATGCAAAAACGATATTTTTTTAAGTTGCAAAACTCTGAAACAATTTAGTAATTTCATATCAATTATGTATATGAAAAACGGTGTTCAAAATTTTAGTTACTTGAATTGAAGAAGATGAATAAAGTACAGTCCGATTTCCTTTGAATTTGCAACCAAACATGTATTAAATAGTAACAGTATTGTACGAAACATTACTGTGAATTCTAACTAAACAGTAAAAATACTAATTATTTTCTTTTGTATGCTCAGTGTCAAAATACACGTACTTTAATATAACATCATTTATTTTCTAGAAACATTTCATTTCCTCGATCTTTCAGTTTGACTAATGGGGAAACTTTTAAGAATAAATGAGCCTCTAAGAGGACCCGTAAAATATGAATATCTATGTCTTGCCTGGCTGAAAACAATATTAAAACAAATTGATTTTTCACCGTGTTCCCTTCCTGCAAGACGAAGGGGCACCGTTTTTGAAACAAGGTATCTGATGATCTCTTGAAAAGACGAAATGGCGGCCAGAAGTCTGGCGCCAAAGCCTGGCGAAAGAATCAAAACTTTTGATCGCCAACCTATCGTTCCCTCTTGAGATAATTGCGGAACTGCTTTATGGTCCTCGGTCGAAATTTTCTCAACGTAAAAGTGAAAAATGTCGGCTTCAAAGATGTATCGTTGGTTTCCATCAGGTTATTTACTGGAATATTTTCATTTTGTGAAAGAAAAGGATTCATATTCTATCTGAAAATATTTGACTGTATGAAATACGGTTTTTGGAGAATACGAATAAGATTTCATATGAAACAGTGACATTGAAATTTATAGCTTTTCCATTTCTATCTAGCTGCCAAGTTTGAAAAATGATTTGAAATAATTTTTCATGCCTATTTAATGAAGAATACCAATTTTTTCAATTTAAACAAATTTAAAATGTTGAATGAAAATCCATGAATGTGTACAGAATAAAGGATTGCAATCTTATATCTCAATTTTAAAATTGTATATAAATTAATCTATTCATATATACAGATGAGGTTCTTTTCATGCAAAATTCTTATTAATAATTTTGCCATTAGCTTAATAATTGCTCAATAAATATTACTGAATCACAAGTTGAAAAACTGTATTATTTTTTTTGTAAAATTTATTTCGGAGATAATTATTAATGGAATCAAATTAAAATTGTATCATATAGGAACACATTTACGCCATAGGCTGTAGGAATATATATTAAATATTTTAATCTATAATAATAAAAAGTACTTAATTCTCCTATGCAAGTTCAGTTGGAATTGGTATCAATATTAGCAGTATTTCGAAAGAATAAATAATTGCAACTCAAACATTGGAAGATCACAGGAAATATTAATTATAAATATATCTATAATAACTGTTTTCAGTTATTTCAACAAATTGACTTTAAAACATCAAAAAATATTAAACATAACAAAATTGTTTCATAATTTCCTTGATAAATTCTACAAAATTTTGTCAAAGATTATCAACATATTAGGTTTATAAGAGATCAAATAAAATCTAATTATATTAGTAGATGAAAATATTTCAAAAAATAAAATTCAACAATTTCATTTGATTGCAACCATGAAATAAATCAAATGAAATCTGCTGGCAACTTTTCTGTCAAAAGAAATTTAGTATATCAAAATAAAATTGATCTTATATTAATTGATTTTGAGGCAGAGGTGTTAAGAGACACACCATACCAGCAATTGAGGAAGAAAATTCGTTTTTGAATAAATTAATGGAGATATAATTTCAGAACGTCGTGTTACTTTAAGCTAGGGAAATGATAATTTTAAGATGTCAGAATTTTCGGTTACATTCAATAGGTTTACATACTTTTTTTCATTTATGTCAGACGTAGTTTAGAAATTGGGATATATTTCGTCAAATCAAAGACACTTCAATAGAATTGAATTGTATTGCGCCATTTTAGTTCTATCATTATGTCACGGTTACTCATAAATATTTGTTTATCTTTCATGCAAATGGTATACATTTAGAAAATTATTTCAATGTGTTTTTTAAAGTTGATTAAGTTTATTTAATTTTTTTCAATACTTGCTTATCTCGTCTTGAACAAAAATTAATTTAGCAAGTATCGACATTAAGGTAAAATGACAAACTAATTATTTACATCATGGAAAATTATATGAAACATATATATAACTTTATGTATTGTACTCATTATATAAGTTTGATAATTGATTCGTGGTATATTCATCAATGAAAAATATTTAAAATATTGAAATAAAATGTAAACTTCTCGCAAAATACACTCATTTTTCCAACTTTTCTGGGACATATACAGATATATTCTATAAATGGCTTTCACGCTTCTTGTTGAATTAATTGTATTATTTTATGAGATTAACTTTAGTCAGATGTCGTAATGTCAAGTAAAAGTCGAGTCCATTTCTCTTGTACAGGAATTCTTTTGCGAATTTATCTTGCTAATTTACTAATGCACATTACAGTTTTGCTAATGTACATTATAATTTCAATCCTATTCATTATCTTGCATCGCATTAAGAAAACTTGTGACTTATGAGGAAAAGCTAAATTTAATATAATGATTCTTCAGTGAAAGTTCCACTACAGAACAGATGTATAAACAGTCTCGGAAGAAAACTCAAATTTTCTGAATGATATAATTTTATATTTACTATATAATTCAAGAATAATTCAAAACATAATTTTAAATTTAGCTATTCATTTCGTAGATAACATCAAGCAGAAATTTCAAAATGCAATTAAGTAACAAAAATTCTTCAGAAATTATTAAAATCGCATTTAAAAGTTCAAAGCAACAATAGATATTTATAACTTCTACTTAAACAGATGTTCAGAAGTTAATATACTCAGAAGAACCAATGCACTCCTAATCAGGTGGGGAATTTGGAAAATTTATTCTCTTAAATAAAATGAAATCCTGAGTATAATATGACGGAGAAATACGGCTTGCCTTAATTGGAATGCGGAAAAAATAAAACAGAATATAATTGCGATATTTATTCGATCGTTAAACTTAATTGCTTCCCTTAACTACCTATAAAACCTTTATCTAAAACGCCCCTTCACATTATTTTTGCTGAAAGATATCAAAAATATCCCATGACTGCTATACGATCCCCGAATGAAACATTAAAAAAATGCGAAAGACGAAAGCCATCGATTATGCGTCAACGATAACGGATACGACAAAACGCATCCTCTTAAAAAATGAGAATTCAATAATCCAGCCTCCAAGGTTTGAAGTACACAAATTATCCTCCATTAATCTGAGGTCGATTGGGACAGATCCTCCCTAGAGAACATTTAATAGGAGGTCTTCAAAGACGGCAGTTCTTCCCGGCATGTATCAACAAGATGCTAATTTTTCATGCAGGAGAAATTCTCTGTATAGTAGAATAATTACCAGCAAGTCTTTTTTAGTTGGATCTGATGATTAATTACTCTCGTTGTTGTACTACACCTCAAGTGACTGCCTGTTTGAATTTGTTGAGGTGGAGCAGTTTGTTGAAATCAGCCGAAGTTGCGAACGAAGAGTTTGGAAGTTGCTTTAAAACCTTATATTGCATGGCAAGCAAATTTTGTATGTCTTTTTTTATAATAATAAACTAGAATTTGAAAATAAATGTAGAGTAAAATATTATTTAAATTAAAAGGTTGAGATTAATAAGATTTATTTAAGAAGATTTAGATAAGTGTGAGAGAAGTATAATATGAAATAAATATTCATAATCTTCATAATATTGCATTGTTACAAATCTTTAAAAGAAATTAATGCAAAGTAAAACAAGAATTGAAAAATTAATGTAATATAGTTTTAACCGGTGTCCTGGCATAGGAGTAGCGCGTATTCCCCGGGCGTCCCGGTTCGGGCATGGTTGCGCTTCTCCTGTGTTCTATCTGTGAGGTGTGTGAAGTAACCCCCTGTAAAAAAGAGTTGTGCAAGTGAATGTGACGCATGAAGTAGCTAAGTCGTACTCTTATCACTATTTGTCGCTACTGTAAAAACAAGAGACTATCACTCGGCTTAAATCGTTGACAGATAACTGTCAGAGAGCTTGTGAACTGACATAAGTCACAACAAAAAAATAATTTTATGAATTATATTTTATGTAATTGAAAATGTCAATTCCAACAAGAACGGTTAATAAGTACAAAATTCGGAAAAATTCATAAACGAAAAATCTTTTTTTAATATTAAATATGCTGGCAGTTCTAGGCTCAGCTCAATAGACATAACAATAATTTTGACCAATAATCGAATGAATTAGATTAATGAATTTTAAGATAATTAATTAAATAAAGTTGGTAGCTGCTGCAATTGATTCAAAAATCTTATGTGAAAAGAATGGCATCAACGTGGATTGGAAGGAATTTACTCTTTAGACAAATATGTATAAAGTTAATAAAAGTTAGATGCATACTTCACAAAATCAAACACTGGATTCAAGTTCAATCAAATGAATTTAATTGAATTTATTCCATATCTAAAACTAATAAAAAAGTACAGAAACCACATGTGCCTGGTAAAATTAAGTATGCTTCATTTAAAATTGAAAGTTAAGAAACAAGTATATGTTATAAAAAAATGCTGTATGCTTTAACTTCATATATCAATTGCGCAGATTATATTTCTCAAGGTATTCTAATCAGCAATTCCAAAGTATTCTTCATAATAAAAAATCTTATTAGTGGAACTCGGAGACACTCTTTGCGTGATTCAGAATCATGCCATTCTACTAAATAAAAACAGTCCAAAACTGAAGTTCAGCAACTGAAGCTAAAGGAAAAAAAAAATCAGGTTATTTTAGAAACACAGACAGTCACAACAAAGAGTTGTCACTCTCAGTTAATTGATGATATCACAGCACTCACTATAATAGGAAGAGAAAACCACGCACAAAAAAGGAATAACAGAACTACAAGAGAACGATGATAAAACTGAAGTGATTAGAGGAACGGGTTCTGACGTTGAAAAAGATCATTTACGAAATAACCATCTGACTGTATTGATGAAACGTCCTAAGTGATGATAAGCTAGAAATCTTTATCAGGCTTTAGCGAGATTGAATTGCGATGGAAGAATTTGGCATTTCACTTTTTTTTATACTCTCGAATTTGGACTATACACAAAACAAAATCTGTGTTCCATTTGAAGTACAAAGTTTACTATTGATCTTTCTTTTGAGTTTATATTAAATAAAAAAAATTGGTTTAAAATGGAAATATAAACATTTTTTTTTTCTGAAAAATAAGCAAGGTGAATTGAATTGAAATTGAAGACTCAAGCAACAAAAGTTAGAGAACAGAAAACATGCAACGCATTATATATTGCATTTTCCAGGGAAGATCTTTACTTTGAATTTGCAACGATATCCACTTAAGATTCTTTTTATGGTTCATTTCTTTTAATTAAAATAAGATTTTATGAAAAATTATTTCTATTTAATTAAAAAATTATGCCATTTAATAATTTAACAAATTTTTTAATTTAATAAATATTTAATTAAATAATTATTAATTAATTAAATTCGTCTTGTTTAATCTTTTTCTTCTCACATTTCGTTTATCAGCTACTTGTAGACAAAATCTGAAAAAGAAATGATGCTTAAATATATATATATATATATAATTCATTAATCATGTCATTTATGATAATAATTAATTCAAAATTGCATATAGTAATACATATGTGATATACCTTTACATATGAGTGCTTTACATATGATTTCGATATTTTAAGCTATATTTTATTTACAAAACTACATTTTTAGAAATAAATAATAAATTATTTCAAAAGAAAATTCAAAAGGAATTTTAATATAAATATCAATTAAGGTCTATTTTAATGCCATTTTCAGTTTCTTTTTATTCGGTATTAAACTTCACAACATTCAACGTTTAAGAATAAACAAATTACCAAGGGTTTAACTTGTTATAGTCCGTGGAAACTCAAGAAACAACATAAGGAAACTTTTATGGTATATTAGTAAAAATAGTGTAATTACCCTTTCATTCCAATATATTTTTATGTGACTGATATGTGTGGAAAGAATTAAGGTTTAAATTTTTAGAAAATGAAAATTTAATAGATTTGGTTTTAGTTTTTTAAATAAAGATACACGCTTTTTATAAGAAGTGTAAACTAGAATCTTATAGCATTAACAGCAAGGAGTACGGAATATAGAGTTATCATAGAAAAACAAGGAGTATTTACTGTTGTCTTTTTGTTAAATACAAGTTAATATATATGTGTGCATATGCGTGTTAATAATAATTTGGCACAAATATGCCTTTTACGTTAGGAATTTGCATTTAGGAATATATGTTTAAAATTTTTATTATTTAAAAATTAAATTAATTTTTGTAATTATTCTGCGACAACTTCTAAAATTTTTATTGCCTTTTTTGGTATTGCTTCAAAATTTAGAAAAAAATATCTTTTAAACTACGTAAATTTAATATTCATGCATTGTTTATTTATAAATATTGACCATTGTTTAAATATACTTTACCTAATTTATAAAGCTATATAATATTGGTGTCCTGAAATTCACACCGTTTGCATTCATCCATTCCTGAACGCTAAAGAGGAAGGTTCCTGTTTAATATCTATGTAGGTTATATTGCAAATAAAAAAAAGTTGAATTATAGTACACGATTGTTAGAAGAAAGACAAATCACACATTTACGAGTGTTGTGATGTCAAGGGACAGGTCTAAATTAGGATCGTTCATGTACACAATGAGCTGGGTATATGCTGTTGTTGCTACTTATGACAATTGACAAGCCCACTGATAGTTTTCTGTCAGCGATTTAAGCAGCAAGAGCGTCTCTTGATTTTTCAGTAGCGCCAACAACGGCCAAGAGCATGACTTAGTTACTCACACGTCACAACCCTTTTTACGGGGCGGACTTCATTCATGCATTTCATTCACTCATCCACAGATCGTAATTTAGACTTGAATCAGAGAACGATCATCTCTGAATTAGTAACCCCATTGGTATTAATCTCGACGTGGAGGACTTTGTGACCACGACAGACTTACACGTGAGCCAGCCACCACACACACTTTAGAGCCGTCGGCCAGCTGGGGCTCGAACTCACAATCCAAAGGATGCGAATCCTTTGGATTGTGAGTTGATTGGATTGATTGTGTCTGGCTTTTATTTCAGATAAAAACGTCGACTTGATTAACTTGTTGTGTTTCTGTTTTATTAATTCTAATCAGCGTACAGATGTGCAGTAGAACAAAACACCTAGCAATGCAAATCGCCTAGAATTTAATATAAATCAACATAAAGGAAAAATATCATACTAAATTTAATTAACTATTAAATATTTGGCATATTTACGAGTTAGTTCTCTAACAAACATTTTGCCAAAAAGCATTTCTTGGATTTAAATTTTAAAGTACGAAAATACCTCAAAACCTCAAGGTATAATTCTTTGACCGTTACAATGCTTCTATTTCGATGGGACATATATGAGGAAATAAGATAAAAGTAATACATGTTTTATGATTAGCTTTACCATGCCATGCAAAATTCTGAATTATTATATATATATATATATATATATATATATATATATATATATTCTAATACATTCATCTCTTAAATTGAAAATAGTTGCCATATAACTATATATTATTGGTCATTCTTTAAAAGTAATTCCCACTAACGATACAGAGAAGTTTTCGTACTATCTTGATTCAATATTTTTTGTTAACAGTGTAATGCAATGTGTGAAAAACCATTGCTAGCTAAAACGGAGAAAAGGGAAAACAAAATGAAGAAAAACGATTTTACTTTGTAACAGAAAAAAAGAAGAAATAGAAATAAAAAGTCAAAGAAAGGTTTAAAGTAAAGCGTAAAAGCTGAGGCTCAGAGGACTTTTACTGTAGACGTTCAAATCAATTTACTAAAACCTTTTCTTCTGTGAAAACGAATAACAGTATTTCGGGTTAAGTCGGACTGGAATCGATGATTTTTTAAGGAATCGATACATTGTTTTTAAGTTTTATAGTTGCAATTTATCACTTTGCGGCCAACTTCAATGGGAGAAAAACAAATTCAATTTCTCAATAGCAACCTTGCTT
>JAPMOR010101254.1:0-12134 GCA_026543865.1 Argiope aurantia
AGAAAAGTATTCTGGAACTTTCCCTGCTAGTATAAAAGCAGAAGATTTGTCAGTCACTGGGTTCTCAGTTTAGAATTGAGTTAATAAATTCGTTTAGCTCTACTTCTTGTGTGTGTCATTGCGTTCCACGCCAAAGTAACTACGTGACATTCTTTGGTGGTTTCGCCGGGTACGATTCCAATCAGCGTGGAAGCGGATTTACGCAGAAGCAATCGTCCTAAAGGCCTGACCCAGAATTTGGACTTTATAATACACCACCCAGAAAGACAAAGAAAATGCCTGTCGACTAGGAGGCTAAACAGATCATTCGGATTCCAGCACAGCCACAATACAGGAACTCATCTGTATTTAAAGGAGAAGTGGGACAGGACCCAAAAAAATGGCTTCAGGAATACGACAGAGTATAACAATTCAACAGATGGGATGGCATGACTTGTTTTGCAAATGTTTTCTTCTTCCTGGACGGAACAGCGAAGCAATGGTTTGAAAATAATGAAAATAAATTCAGTTTCCGGGATGTTTTCAATTCAATGTTAAAAGAGGCATTTGGGGAAACACAGCACTATGTAAAGAAAGCAGAAGATGAGCTAAAGTATCGAGTTCAAAAACCTGGCGAAATCACTCAGTCGTACATCCAAAGCGTGTTGGAGTTATGCCATCAAGTCAAACCAGATATGTCAGAAGAGAAAGTGTCTCATCTAATGAAAGGAGTCGCCGAAGATTTCTACCAGGCAATACTGACGAAAGAAATAACCACTACCGAGGACTTTATAAAATGGTGTAGGAAAATCGAAGAGATGCAGCAAAAGAGGATCCGTGGTATGAAATTTGAAAGGCTCCGAAATGTTGTACCAATGGCTGCAATTGACGAAAATCTGGATCTGGTATCACTAATACGTCAAATAGTGTGAGAGGAAGTCCAGCGCCTCATATCTCCAGTAATCTATCCGGAACTCCAAGACCAAGTCATTGAAGCCATTGTTCGAGAGGAAGTAGAAAATGCTTTGGCTCCTTTGTCACTAACAACAACAGAGTGGACAAAGGTAAAACCAACTTCCTATGCCGCCGTTTCCTGACGACTTACGCCTATAACACAGCAACCACAGAGGAAGATAGATATCTGGCGCACTTCTGATAGAAGACCCGTCTGTTTCCATTGTGGCCACCCTGGGCATGTCGTTCGATATTGCCGAGATCGCAAAGCCATTTTTGACGCAAATAGGGCTAATAGGAGAGATTTTGGCCTGTCCGCTGTCGAATGAGGGTGGCTATGCCGACGAGTACAGCCGACCAGCAGTCCGAAGTTTGTCGCCCAGCCCATCATGAGGACGATCGCCGACACGCTGCTATAGATCTCCGTCGCCATATAGAAGATCCAATCAATCTCCTAACCGGAGAAATGAGGAAAACTAAGCGGTGCGACCTTCTTTCGGGGTGAGGACACTAGTGACAAAAATCCTCCGATTGCCGCAAAGATGTCCGGAAACATTATTGAAGTAATCGTCGATAATGAGCCATTACCTGCCCTTGTAGACTCTGGAGCCTCATTTTCTGTTATCTCGGAGAAGTATCGTTGCCTACTGAAGAAACTTATGTTTCCAACAACTAAAAATGTTCTTTTAAAAGTCACCGATTTAAATTATGTAAAACTAGTGGGAAAATGTACGCTTCGTCTCGAAATCAATGGCCGACCTCAAGCTTTTGAATTTGTTTTGCCGCAATACAATCTCGATATCATCCTTGGTTGGGACTTTTTGGGCGCTTCTCAAGCTGTTATAGATTGTGGCCATTCGGAGCTTTTGTTTCAAGACGTCATTCGAGAATCCCAAACTCTAGATTCCAGCCGTTTATTCACGATAGAAGACCTGCTCGTTCTATTAGAAAGATTACTGTCTTAGGGCGTAAGAATCATCGAGCTTTCGACGTAATAGTGGAGGGAAATAGGATGCTCCTCTTGAACAAGGAAGTTACTATTCCGTCTACTATAGTTACGCCCCTTAATGGAAAAGCCAAACTATGGGTTGCCAACGGACAAGGAGAACCTCAGATCATCCCTAAAGGGATGTGCATAGGGTATGCCGAACCTTTACACGAAGACTGCGTAAATACCATGGATGAGGGATCGCCTAATTCCGCGATCACTTCAAAGGCAAATTTGGGTGTCATCGACTATACCACGATGATAGCTGCGGATTTGAGGATGGACCAAAAAGACAGAATGTTGCATCTACTCCAGAGGTTTTCAGAAATTTTCGATCTAGAAAGGACGTTTAAGAACGGAAGTCGACTCAATGTTAAACATCGAATAAACACAAACAACCACTTAATTATCAGTCAGAAAGCGTATAGAGTGTCCCCATCCGAACGCCGAGTTATCAATGAGGAGGTTATCAGAAAGTGATATCATTGAACCATCAGAAAGTCCATGGTCATCTCCAGTCCTCTTGGTCAGGAAAAAAGATGGAAGTTGGCGTTTCTGTGTTGATTATCGCCGACTCAACAGAATTACCAAGAAAGACTTGTACCCATGCCACGTTTTGACGACACCTTGGATTGCCTGAAGGGGAAAATATTTTTCGTCTATGGATCTCTATTCCGGTTACTGGCAAATAGAAGGCGAAAAAGCCGATCGTGAGAAAACAGCTTTTAGGGATTATATGAGTTTAAAGTGATGCCATTTGGCTTATCCAACGCTCCTGCAACTTTTGAAAAGATAATGGATAATCTTCTGCGACATTTAAAATGGACAGTGTGCCTTTGCTATTTATATGACATTGTGGTGTTCTCAGAAACATTCGATGAACATTTTTAGAGATTGAATACCGTCCTTCAGATTATACAGAACGCAGGCCATATCCTTTATCCAAAAAAAATGTCTCTTTGGAGCAAAAGAGATAAAGATATTGGGATGCCTAGTATCCAGTGATGGCGTACGACCGGACCCAGAAAAAGTAAAGGCCGTGAGCGACTTTCCCGTTCCTAGGAATATCCATGACATCAGAAGCTTTCTGGGACTTTGCTCTTACTATTGCCGATTTATAAAGGACTTTTGCCATAAAGCCGAATCTCTACAGTTGTTACTGAAGGGAGATACAAAATTCTGTTGGGGACCTAAACAATTGGAAGTTTTTAATAACTTAAAGAAAAATCTTACCTCCGATCCCGTCTTAGCCTTTATGACGAAAATGTCCCAACGGAACTTCACACCGACGCGAGTGGATACGTAATCGACACAGTATTATTCCAAATTCAAGATGGGAAGGAAAAAGTAATTGCTTATGCCTCGCGTACTCTGATGAAGGCTGAGAGAAATTACTCCACAGCTGAAAGAGAATCCTTGCGGCTATATAGGCTATAACTAAGTTTCGGCCATATCTCATTGGAAAGGCTTTCAAGATCGTCACTGACCATCATTTCCTGTGTTGGCTGCCAGGACTGAATTATCCCTCTGGAAGACTCGCTAGATGCGCGGAAAGACTCCAAGAATACGACGTATCAGTGGTGTACAAAGGTGGAAGAAAATACAAAGATGCTGATATTCTGTCCAGAAACCCAATAAAAGTCTATGTTACATGTTCTGGGGACTCCATAGGTGCCACTGTATTCACTAATCTCTCAGAAGAACAGATGAAAGATCCGGAAGGCAAAAATAATAAGAGACCAATAAAGTACCGAAGCAAGCAGGCTGGGAAACTTTGAATTAATCGAAGGAGTCCTCTACAAGAAGAATTTTGATCCGTCCGGAAGGAAGTTTCTACAAGAACTCCCGAAGCATTTACGGCTCAGTATTCTAGAATCTCTCCATACCGACCCTACCGCCGGACATCTAGGCTTCACCAGGACGTATGATAGAATAAGAAAGCGATTTCATTGGCCAGGCTTGTACAGAAATGTTCGAAGATATGTGATGCACTGCAGAGAATGCTAAAGGAGAAAACCAATTCCTCAGAAACCACCAGGTCATCTCGTGTCTATTCCACAAGCTACCTCTCCTTTCCATCGCATCGGAATCGACCTGCCAGGAAGATTTCCAAATTCTGACGACGGCAACAAATGGATTGTAGTATGCACAGATTATTTGACACGGTACGCAATCACCAGAGCTTTACCGATGGTGGAAGCTACACAAATCGATCAATTCCTACCAGAGTACATAATCCTGAAGCACGGAGCTCCACGAGTTATCATTACAGACCGTGGACAAGTTTTACATTCCAAACTGGTGTCCGATATTAATCAACTGTGCAATATCACTCATCGAATGACAACAGCCTATCATCCGCAAAGAAATGGCCTTACAGAGCGATTCAGAAAACGCTAGCAGATATGCTTTCTATGAATGTTGATGTCGAACAGAAGAACTGGGATCAGTTATTGCAATTTGTCACATTCGCCTACAACACTGCCAAGCAAGACATGGCAGGTGTTACGCCCTTCTACCTACTACATGATCGAGAAGCTGAAATGCCGTTGGATACGATGTTTCCTCTCTGCACCAAAGAGTTCAGCAAAGAAGACGATTATGTTAGTCATCTGATCAATAAGGCAGAGGAATCGAGGCAATTAGCTCGTGCACGAACTCTCGAGGCTCAGCAGAAATATTGCCGGCATTATAACTCCAAACATCGGATGGTTGCATACGAACCAGGGGAATTTAGTGTGGATTTTTATTCCAGTTCGTAAAAAAGTGCTTTCTGATAAGCTCCTCAAGAGGTACTTCGGCCCTTATCAAGTCTTGTGGTGGTTGTCCGACGTCACCTATGAAGTAGCCGATTTCGATCCTAATTCTAGAAGGCGTAAACCGAAGAAAGTTGTCCACGTTTTACGCATGAAGCCATACCATGACCCAGAAGAATAAGACGACCAACATTCTTATGAATGTATGGAGGTTCCAGAAAGAGACATTTGTCTAGAGACTACTCCCCGTGAAGACACAACTTACACTGGCCCTGTGACTCGATCAAGAACTAAAGCTACACAATGAAATGTCATGCAATCGAGACGCTGTTCTTTTAAGGAGGGAGCAATGCCGCATTGAAAAGAGACAGTCGAACCTCTATGGACGAATGGTCGTAGCAATGGTCTCATAATCGAGAGACCGTGGGTTCGAATCCCACTAGAGACAATGCGAATCATAGTATGTGTGAATATTTAATTCCTTGATTTTATGTCTTCCTTTATTTCATGTTCCGGAAGATACTGGAAATTTCTTTATTTACTAGACAAGTGTTCTGGACTTGTCTTACTGTCTCCAGAAAAGTATTCTGGAACTTTCTCTGCTATTATAAAAGCAGAAGATTTGTCAGTCACTGGTTTCTCAGTTCAGAGTTGAGTTAATAAATTCGTTTAGCTCTACATCTTGTGAGTGTCATTGAGTTACACACTAAAGTATCTACGTGACAATATATATATATATATATAAGTAATAAAATCGTTTATAGGAAAAACAAATTAAACCAAATAAAAAATGAAGCCGGCCTGAAGACTTTTTCAAGGGTTACCCTCAGGCAGGGATTCAAAAAAGGATTTTTATGTGAAGAAATACAGACAAGATAGTCTAATAATGATTCTTCGTGACCCGAAAATCCCTTGAAATTAGGCCATGAGATATGCCATTTTAACAAAAAGGAATATACGAAACAACAAATTAGAAAAAAATAACCACTAATAAGTAAAAATACAAAGGTTAATATTTAAAAGACAGGTTAGTTGAACAAATCTTTTTGCATTATCAAATACCTGAAAGTATCTCATAATTTTTAAAAATAAAGTCTTCACAAAATTTGAAATTTTGCAAGGACTTTTTGGAATAAAAGTAGTTAACTCTAAATTGCTACATGAATGTAAACACAAACCTTGCACTTCATCATATTTGAAAATTTGCAACTTGAATTGAGGTAATTTGACCGTTATTTCGTTGATTTTTAAATTAAAGTAAACAAACACAGAACAATGCTAATTTTAAAGATATTGCATTGCTATAATACGAAAATGTATTTTAAAAATTCATGAATTGAATCACTGAAAGAATGAAATTAATAACACAGATCCCACATTAGTGACCATTATTATTATATTTAACTCGTTAAAATATTAACATAGGTTTGAAGATCTTTGCGGGATAGAATTTATTAATAATGCACTCAGGCATGTAAAATAAATGTAATGTACAATTATGAACATCGTGTGAATATTATATTATCTATATTCAAAAAGAAGAATGAAAAAATTGCTATACCATACAATCTCTTAAGAAATAATACTGTATATGATAATTTGCCAAACTTTAGAGGTAGAATAAAAAAAAAGTTTTCACTATTAATAACATGCATAGTGATTTTTTTAACAATTGATATCAACTTGAAATCGTACTTAAGAACGAACAGGAAAAATCAAATTATTCGTGTTCATTACTGGAAGCGGATGAATAAGCTTAAAACTTTTTCGGTTTTAAGTTATGAGAATAGATCAGTACTTTAGCAAATATTGTATAACAGAAAAATTATAATCTAAGATTAACAAATGGGAAACCCAACCAGTCATTGATACCTGAAAAGAGCACTAACTTTATAACTTATGGCCCCTCCATACATCTGGCACTATTTACAAACATATCAGAAGCAAGAATTTTGAACTCGACCAAAAACAATTAATAAATAAAAAATAAGTTCAAGTTTCCTGGAAATCCAAAGAAACAAGAAAAGAAGAATGACTGCTTAGCGTGTTAACTGGCTTGAGGGGCAGGTGGGATTTTATACTCAGTGGGGCTTGGGAGTACAAAAAAAAAATTCTCATGCACATAAAACAAAAAAAAAAGCAAAATTTCAGTTGGTAGGGAAAAAGCTTTCTTTCAAAAGCAAACCTTCAAAAAATGTGTTTTTATAACACAATCTAGAAGGTCTTTTTCTTCGCTCCCTATGTTCGTTTTTGTTCTTCTAACTTATTTGCAGAAAGGCATTTCTTCTTCAATTCTTTTAAATCAATATTTCTATGAGTCAATTCCAATCTATAATAAAACATAAATTGGAAAGGAGAAACTTTCATGTATTTTATAGAAATAATATGAAATTTACGGCTCTTTTGTAGCAATAAATTATTAAGTTATGTTTCTATTTTATTTCATTCATCTCCAGGCTGAAGATATAAGCATAAATAATCCAAAAATGAAACTGAACTCTTTATTTTGATAAATATATAATCTTTACTTATTAAATACAGAAGAAAAATTTGATATAGCACAATCGAACTCCTAAAAAGATTGTAAAGAATTTCATAAGAAAATGAACTTGTTATAGCGCAGTTTAACACCAGAAAGAGGTTTTACAACCCAGTAGATGGCATGCAGAAATAAATGAATAATTAAAACTCCGCGAAAACAGAGGAGGAGTTGTGAGAACATCTGACCACATAAAACCCTTTCCGTAAGAGGAACGTCGAGTCATTGGTAAGAGGAAACCAATCCCACACCATTTCTGTACCACTCGGGTATAAATATTTTCTATGCCACCAGTGGTTATTTTTATACCACCCGTTGTAATTTCTATTCCACCCGGTATTATCTATATACCAGAAGAGTATAAACACCTACCATATCGTAAGATTCTCATTCCCAAAACCGACTAGGATTAATCTAACTCAAAAAATTGCTAAAACAGAATGAGAAATTTAATTATATGATAATATTCAATTTATTTTTTAAAATCATTTCTCTCAATTTCTTTGAGCTATTTAATAAATGTTTCAAATAAGGTATGCGTATGAATATTTGTAAAATTTTTGCGATATTAAAGTAGTATTTATAGTTTCTAAACTTCGTATAAATAAAACTCTCGTATATTTCTTTTACTAATATAAGCCTCATTAATAGATTAAAATAAAAATGGCAAATATTAGAAATTTAAGTATTAATATTTCATGAATTTCGGTATCCTTATATATACGTATGTATATATTCAAATGAAAATTATTTTCATCGTCTTATCTCTGAGTGCCATGTATAATTTTTTTTATTGTAGTTATAATTCCTTCAGAACTCACAGAGAAAAATGAATTTTTTCAATTGAAAATGTATGCAGTTATAGTGTTGATGATGGCTGTGAGAGGATGCGCTTTAGGAGAGGTGAAATGAAGATGTGGTCCTAAATCTATCATTTCAGTACTCCAAGCTTCAACATTCACCACTTTTTTCTCAAAGTTCTTCTAAGAGTTTCTCCTCAAAGTTTGACTCGCGAAAGTTTCTTTCGGTGCATTACCATTGTTTTATAGAACCAAGCATGTTCAAAGAGATGTTTCTGTTTCTACTTTGCCTTTGAGTTGGTCATAATCCATAACTGTGCGTCCGTCTGCAACCAATTGTTTTTTATTCTTTTCTTAATATTGACGGTTTTTTTACTGTAATTGCTTTTATTAAATGATCTGGTACTCATCCCACCTAGTAATTCCTGATGAAGGAATATGTGTTTTAGTACACATTGGATTCTGGAGTCAGATATATCAATTATCTTTACACCTAAGGATAAAAGCTGAAATTAAAGTATTTTAAATGGCTTTATGTAAGCATTAAAATGTAAAGCAAAGTACTCACTAGAAGTTATAACATTTAAGAGTAGCTAATATCTATTATTCACCAAGTTCATTGCCTTCCTCAGCCAAAAAGGTTCCTTTTTTGTAAAAAAGAAACATATTTCAGTAATTTGTTAATGAATTTCTTTTAAAAAGGATATTTCATAATATTATAAGATACACAAAGGGAATACTTTCTTATAAAATATAGAAAATTATATAATCATTCAGTAGCTGCATTTCTTCAAAAATAATCTATACTTATAATAAAGCTCAATGTGTGTGTGTGTGTTGACGCTCTACAGGCCAGACCATTCAACCTACAGCTACCAAATTTGGCACCTGTATACCTTGGAGGCCGGGAATGCGCACGTGGGGGTTATTTTTTCGAATTTTTAATTTGAATTTTATTTATCAAAAAATTAAGCGAAATTTTGGGGTGTTTCTGCTATAACTTTCGAAAATATTACCGCACAAAAAGAATTTTACATCAAGTTAAAGATCAAAAATTTATCTTTTAAATGATACTAATGTTTTAACCTTAAAATTAAATTTCTGTTTTTAATGATTTTTTTAAATAAATATTTTAACTATATTTTTCAACAATTTTTTTCGTACAAAATAAAAATAAAATTTAAGCTGCATGAGCACGTTTCGCATTCATGGGAAAAAATTAGCTTTGTTTCAAAGTGCTGCCATCACATTGATTAAAGCTCCAATTGAAAATAAATTAAATCTTTTTGGAAATGAAATCTGCAAAAATATAATTTTCGGCACGTGTTTGAAGGAAATGAAACAGATATGAAATATTATTTTTTCTAAAAAATAAATTCAAGAAAAATTATTTTTTTCTAAAAAAATAAATTCAAGAAAAATTATTTTATGATCTTTTACATTCTCTATACAGGGTGCTTATTTAGTCCCGGGCCCATTTTGATGTTTAATTACTCATAAAATAATGAAGATATAAACAAATTTATGTCATTTATTGATGGAATAAATCATATATTTTATTTTTCAGGTTTGAATATTTTTACTTTTGTTAATATCGTCTGCGCATGTGGTTAATTTCAGATAATTTCATTTTCCAGTCTAAATATCTGTAGTTTTCTAAATATCGTCTGCTTATTAATTGCATTTTTCTCTCTTTTGTTTTTGGCAACTATGGAAATGTTATGTTTACGTTTGATGTGTTTGTTCTATGTAGTACTTTTGTATGTGATGTTTTATTCTAGCGGATATTTAGGAGAATGCATGCACTGCAAGAAAAAGCACAGATTTTATGGTGGTTCATAGAAACGAAATCGATAGTGCAAGCACAGAGAAATTTCAGAAGAATTTACCAAAAAGATCCTCCATCCAAAAACAGCATCTTGCGGTGGAAAAAGAATTTTCTAGAAATTGGAAGTATCGCAGATAACAAACGTTTCGGACGTCCTTGCACAAGTGATTTTGATGTTGAGCGTGTCAGAGAGGCATTTTTACACAATCCTAGAATATATGTGAGATCAGCGGCAATAGAATTGGATATACCAATTTCGACGGTGTACAAGGTTATTAAGAAAAAATTACGACTGCGTGCACACAAAGTTCAAATTTTCCAAGTTTTGGAACCGAACGATAGGCCTAGGAGGATGGCCTTTGCAACAGATATTCTAAGGAGGATAGAAGATGTTGCTGATTTTCTGAAGCGCATAATGTTCTTCGATGAAGCATCCTTTCATGTTTCTGGCATTGTTAATCGCCATAATGTGCGCATATGGGGATCTGAAAACCCCCATGAACACCGTGAGGCACAAAGGTATTCCCCAAAGGTTAATGTGTGGTGCGGACTAATGCACGACCGAGTCATTGGGCCTTTCTTTTTTACAGAAAAGACGGTTTCATCAGTCGTATACTTAGACATGTTGGAAAACTTCGTATTTCCACAACTAGAAGAGCTTCAGCCACATGTCTTTTTGCAACAAGATGGTGCGCCACCTCATTGGGGTACCATCGTTCGTACTTCTTTGAATGGCCATTTTCCAGGAAGATGGATTGGGCGAGGAGGTCCAATTCCTTGGCTACCCAGATCGCCTGATATAACGCCGCTGGACTTTTTCCTTTGAGGGTTTGTAAAAGACAACGTTTTCAGGAGGAAAGTGTCGAACATTGCTGACCTAAAAGCTAGAATTATAACCGCAATAGGCTCTGTGGATGCCGACATGCTTGCCGAACCTGGCGTGAAATTGACTATCGACTTGATATTCTCCGTGCGACGAAGGGGGCACACGTGGAAGTTCATTGACAAAGGTCATGAAACTTTTTGAGTCTATTTAACCATTTATGTTATAAATTTTAATCTATCTTTATTATTTTATGAGTTATTAAACATCAAAATGGGTCATAATAACCACAAATTATTTCTTGACACATTGAGAATGAAAAACATATTTTTATTTTGAATTTAAATAATGCTTTTTATTAAAATTACATGAAAGTAGAATGTATTTTTTGAAGCTACTTTGCTGTAAGGAGAATAGTGATCGTCACTTTAAAAATATATATAAAAAGTTATTACCACATTAAATATTAATCTATACTTATAATAAAGCTCAATGTGTGTGTGTGTGTTGGCGCTCTACAGGCCAAACAATTCAACCTACAGCTACCACATTTGGCACGTGTATAAATTGGAGTCCGGGAATGTGCACCTGGGGGTTATTTTTTCGAATTTTTAATTATAATTTTATTTATTTAAAAATTAAGCGAAATTTTGGCGTGTTTCTGCTATAACTTCCGAAAATATTATCTCACAAAAAAGATTTATACATCAAGTTAAAGATCAAAAATTTATATTTTAAATGATAGAAATGTTTTAACCTTAAAATTAAATTTCTTTTTTTAATGAATTTTTAAATAAATATTTTAACTTTATTTTTCTACAATTTTTTTTTTTCGTACAAAATAAAAATAAAATTTTAGCTGCAAGAGCACGTTTCGAATTCATGGGAAAAAATTAGCTTTTTTCAAAGTGTTGCCATCACATTGATTATAGCTCCAAAAAGAAATAAATTAAATCTTTCTGGAAATGAAATCTGCAGAAATATAATTTTCGGCACGTGTCTGTAGGAAATTAAACAAATATAAAATACTATTTTTTCTAAAAAATAAATTCAAGAAAAATTATTTTATGATCTTTTACACTCTATTTTATTAATCCAATAAATCAGTTTTATTTTAAGGAAAGTTTTGTTTAATATGAACAGGATATCCATTCAAATCCGGGCCACACAGCTAATGTGTAAACCTTTAGTAAGACACAAATCTGCTAAAATGGTCTAAATGGAAAATGATTATATTTTATGTAACTTGATTCAATAAATGCTCTAATAAATAATGAATTTTTGATATTACATAAAGCTTCTGCTGTGGAAATCCCGATTAACAAAATGTTTTTCAAACACTAATATTTTAAATAAAAAGAATTAATTTCCAATCAACTAAATCAATCACTTAAACTGATTGATTTATGAAAATTTGAATATCACTATTCAATAAAAAAAGGATAATTTTAGATTTTCCATCGATCG
>JAPMOR010101271.1:0-35850 GCA_026543865.1 Argiope aurantia
AGTAGTTTTTTTTAAACCTGTTTTTGAACGATTATTTTAAACGATTCTGTTTAATTTCTTACTGTTTGATGCATTTAAAATTAAACATTGTTAATTAATCGATCTGCTCATGATGAATCTGAGAAAATTTTGTTGACAAATTCTTGAGATATTACATAAATTCAGAAAGATATTCTTTAGTGCCCATAAAGTTTAAATGCTCAGTGACTCTGTTTTCAGTAATCATATAAAAAAAGGCTTTTTTTCTGTAAAAAATATAATTATATCAATTGCAGATTAATCATTTCCACTTTAATTTAAAGCATAAATTCTACGGGAGCTAACAGAAAATTAGAGAGATATATATTACGTTATGATTGAAGGCCTTTATAATATTAAGAGTGAATTATATGACTATCAAAATTTGAAGCTTTAAAATATTTTGATGAAGAAGCTATTAAAGTGTTAATTGCATAAAATATTTAATTATTAAAATTTTATAGAGCATTAAGATTGGCGAATCGGAGGGTCGACAAAGGCGGCTAGTTCATTCTAAATGATATAAATCCTGAATATGCATTACCGTAGATTTCAGTTTTAACATGTACATAGCAGAGAATGCTATAGTATTCGTTTTGACTGTGAAAATAAAATGACATAAATAATGAAATATTCAAATTTATATGATACATTACCATGCATCCATTTCTATGAAGATTTTTTTGTGTGTGTGCATTTGAAATTCTGTGCATTTTAAAAAACAGTAATACCTAAATTTTTATGAATATGAATTTGAATAATTCCAGAATTTTTCCATTATTTCTCATTTTGGAATATGAGTCAAATGCGAAATTCTGAAATAAAATCAAATAATAAATATACTGCAATAATCGTTTAGTTGTCAGATGAATTCGTTAGATTTTAAGGAATCATCAACATTGAAATATACCGTTTTGTGTCACATTTTTATTTTTATATGTTCAATTTTACCTCGATATATTTGAAGATGCATTCTTTATTATATATTTTTCTGCAAAATAGCTGTAGTTCAGACTATATTTCTAACTAGCCGCCTTTAGCGACCAGCCGGTTCGCCAATTTTAATGCTCGTTAAAATTTTAATAATTAAATATTTTATGTAATTCCACTTTAATAGCTTCTTTATTAAAATATTTTAAAACATCAAATTTCAATTCACTCATAATATTATAAAGGCCTTTAGTCATAACGTAATCTGTATCTCTCTAATTTTCTATTAGCTCCCGTAGAATTTATGCTTTAAATTAAAGTGGAAATGATTAATCTGCAATTAATATAATAATACTTTTTACTGAAAAAAGCATTTTTTTTTGTAATATGATTACTGAGTCACTGAGCGTTTAAACCTTATGGGCACTTAAGAATATCTTTCTTAATTTATGTAATATGTCAGGAATTTGTCATCAAAATTTTTTCAGATTCTTCATGAGCAGGTCTATTAATTAACAATGTTTAATTTTAAATGCATCAAACATTAAGAAAATAAACAGAATCGTTTAAAATAATCGGTCGAAAACAGGTAACAAAAAATTACTTAAAAATGATGAACTTAAACTAACATAAATACAATTTAATTACAAAAGCATACAACTAACCTAAACATAATTTAAATCAAGTCCGCTTCCGTTGAAAATAGATGTAAACAATCAGAACACAATGCGCATGCGTGAATTTTTCTACGCCAGTTGGGGTAACGCTATGCAGATTAGAAATTTTTAATTTCCCTTATTCTGTTTTATTTTAATTCAAAAGTACTTCAGAATGAATCTGAAAGTTCGATTAATTAACAACGTATAATTTTAAATGCATCAAACATTAAGAAAATAAATAGAATCGTTTGAAATAATCGGCCAAAAAATGTTAAGCCTAAGCCTCGTTAGCGTGGGAAAAAAAAACTGAAGCCTTACTCATTTGGCGATGGGGAAATGAAGATTTTTTTGGCGGGATAATTAGTTTTTAATTAATAATTAAAATTCTAATTACAATTTCGAAAAAAGGGACCCCAGGTGTACATTCCCGACGTCCAAGGTTTACACGTACCAAATTTGGTAACTGTAGGTCAAATGGTCTTTTGTGTAGAGCGCCAACACACACACACACACACACACATTGAGCTTTATATATGTATAGATTAATTAAAATTTTAATGTATTTATGTGTTAAGTTACATCTTGACTTACGTACTTTCCGTCAGTCCTACCTGCAACATCTTTTCACAGTATAATTGTAATTTCTAAGAATTTTATTGTATATTTATTCTCTGTTTTGTGTATTTGAAATTTTCCGATAAATAATCTACAATTTGAATTAGAAATATAACTGTTTCCTAGTATCTGCTTCCAGTAAGTTTCGTAAATCATCGTCTATTTTTGAAGCTCATCAAAAAAGTGTGCTGTCCACGAGTGCGTTGTAGAGGCCGATGATGGCTCTACAAATGATAATGAGAAATGAACTAATAAATTGCGGTATAGCTAAAAGTGATGAATACGATGCTTCTATAAAATGCGGTTTATTTAACTATAAGAAGGGAGCATGGAGTTACCCATCTACCAACGGTTAGCATCGCGCTCTGAGTTCAAATCTTGCCTGGCAGGTCATGAAAAACATTTACAACATGGGCAGTCTATTTATTACAAAAGGAAGCAACCCTAGAATGAGAGCTCGCCAACTTGGCGCGTTGGTAGCAAAGTACTGTGTCAAAGAGCCAATTTTTAAGAAGGCATAAAAGTCCCAATATTCTTAAAATTCTTTTTATGTTAAGACTTTCTTGGTTAGGACAAAAGCTTTAAATTCTTCTTTTAAAAATATAAGGTGCTGGTTGCTGGGACAGTTTGACAATGAATTTTATTTTTCTTTGGAAAGGAAACACTTCTCGGATCATTGAGAAGAGTTACTCTCAGTTCCAGTGGGAAAAGAATAAAGTGCTAAATTATTATTATCGAAATGAACCAGGAAACAGGCCTCAAGTGGTAGGTAGCAGTGGTAGGTTGCCTCAAGTCAAGCAGTGGTAGGTTGCCTCAAGAACACCACCACTGCTCTAGATATTCGACAGTTTCCAGATGGCTGAAAGCTAACTGTATATTACACTAAACATAGTTTAAAGCTGGTTTCAGTGATATATTAGTTTTAATTATATGCTGGTTAAATTTCAAATACTTTTAAATGAAATTCGCTATTTTTAAAACTAAATCTGTTATAAGTAATTTCAACATTTCACAACTGTTTTATAAACTAATAATTATTTAGATGCGGTGAAAATCACCGATAATAAAATTTTGCTTATGCACATTATATAGAAATATGAAAGAATTTCTATTTCCTTTAGTTATATTCACACAAATAATGTCGAAAGCAATATACACAAATTATGTCGAAAATTGGAAATTTAATCTCTCTCTCATACAATTAAATGAAAATAATTTGATTAATTTTAATTTTATTTTTCATTTTTTTTAATGGTTGAGATTTGATTTATTCATTTTTTTTATTTTATGAGATTATCATTCTGTTCCCCAACATGAATAAGGGTGTAATTTTTCCTTTAAGATGCGTTTCAAAGTGAAGAACAGACTGCCTTCAAAGGCAATATGGAATACATGACAGATAACACAAGAATTATCTGTTTAGATCTTTCGACAATGAAATATGTGAAAAATGAGAATCATCATCAAATTAGTGTAAAACTAATGACGAATAGCTATATATTTACCATAGAGAATTTCTACTACACAAAGCAAAATATGCTGGTGTATCAACACAGCCATCTCCCTATTTTTAACCTGTTGATTCATTCTATAAAACATATTATTCATTAATATATTCGCATTAATACTTACCGCAGTAAGGTTTTTTGTTGTCGAACATGAGGTAGTAACGCGTCTCGTAGGGTGCACCTGTGGCAAAATGTCCCATGAAGCGACACTTTTGCCCCTTGCTGCCGCAGTTGCAGCGTCCTACGTAGAAATCTTCGTAGCTCGAACACTCCACTCCTACGAAGAGGCAGCCTTTCAGATCGAAAGAAGAAAGGAAGAAGTCGATGGACCTGAAGTGACTGCAAAACAAGGCGTTCTGCAAAACTGAAATGGAAAAAAGCAATGGCAAAAGTATCAAAGAGGTGTAAGAAAACATATTTAGAAAGAAAACACAACACATCTTGCTTGATTGATTAATTTGTTAAATAAACATCTAATCTTGAAGCTACAAGAGGATTATGTTGGGAAGGTCTCGTAATTTCACATCTCTGCCGGATGTTAAGAACTGTTACTGAGGCGGCATAAAACTCTCCAAATTTCGATTCATATGACAAATTGAACATTATCGAAGAGCGTATGAATAACGGAGCATCAATTAACTGCGATTCGTCCTGGATCTTCTGATTCCAAAGTAGTTTCCAAGAGGTCAGAAAGTCAATAGACAATATAAAGAATGTAAAGTTTAGACGATATACAAGCATAAGAAAACTGATATGTAGCTTGTTTTTTAAAAGTAACTATGCAATTACGCATTTCGTGGATTGTGATTGATGATAAAGATTACTATTTTTACTACTGAAGAGACAAAAAAATTTAACTTTAGATATATGTTTTCAATAATGTTTCTTCTAAATTTGGCAAGGAAATGGTATTACAAATCTGTTATACCATGTAAGTTATATAGTTGTAAGGATAAATTTACTGAGATTTTAAATGGATACTGATGGAGGATTCAATGACACTCTTCGACTTTGGTGACAAACTTGACAATCATCTAGCATACAAAAGGGAAATGTTCTGGAAAATAAGAGAATTATGACACCATCTTTATTAAGAAATGTCTACATCTATTAAGAAATATTAGTATCTAGAGATTTTTTTTCTAGAGAATTAATTCCGTGTAATGTAAGTCCTGCCGGTAAACTTATATAAATTCGGAAGATTGAAGGGATGGAGTGACTCGTTTTCTAGAGATGAATTTGCAGAGGGAGTTAGAAATTGTGGTCTCTGAGCATTATTTAATTAGATTATTTAATCAGATGCAGCCGCGGTGGCCTGGTGGCAAGGTCTTGGCTCGTGAGCCGTTAGGTTTCAGGTTCAAGACCCGATTCCACCGAAGAACCGTCGTGTAAGGGGGGTCTGTTGCACGCTAAATCCGTCAGGCCAAACGTCCTCCCGCTGGTGTGATGTGGTGTGGAGAGGGGGATGCCAGCTCAGGTGTCGTCCTCGTCATCTGACCGCGGTTCAAAATTACGAGGTCCGTCCCTAAATAGCCCTAGTGTTGCTTTACAACACTAGGACGTTAATATAACTAAACTAAACAATAACTAATCAGATGCATGTTTGTGTGTTGGGCAAAAAAAATTTGACAAAATTAAAGAATTATTTCTTTTAAATTATGAAAAGAAAATATAGTTAAATAATTTCAAATGTTGCTTCTTCGAATCATGCTCTCTCTCTCACACACATACCCGAGCTAATTCACAGAGCTAAAACACAGTGCGTGCCATTGTGTTTTAAGCTCTGTGAGTCTCTCTTTGTTTTATTTTAAAAAATTTCACCTAATTATTTAGCAACGGTTATACGCTTCCAAAAATGTTTCTATTATCATTACAAAGAGCGTGAATGCAAATACAGTAAATAAAACAATACTTGAATCCAAAAACCGCATTTTTGCCATCACGAATTTGGGAAAACGATAACGAGTACGAGTCTATGAACACGATAACTCAAAAAGGCTTTAAACTAGACGGATGAAATTCGACATTCGGACATAGACTAAATGTGAAGATTTCTATCAAATTTTGAGCGAAACTCATCCACAAGAAGTTTGTCTCTCTAGTAGTTAGATTACAAATGAACTCGATAACTCCCAAAAGAGCAAGAACTAGGTAGATAAAATTTAGTGCATTGATTTAGCATCTGAAATATCAAGCCACAACTTTGAACGAAATCTGTCAAAGAGTGGATTGTCTACTAGTCTACTAGTACGCATGTAAAAGCAATTTCTCGTAAATGGGATGACTTAATTTATGAAATTCAGTACGTTATCTTGTGACTATAAACATAGTTTTGTGTCAAATTTAGTGTCAATTGAAAGGTGGCCGAAAAAAACCCCCATCCAAAATACACATTTTTACGATATATTCGGCAAAAGTGCTAGATTCACGCCGAAGATCTATATTTTGTGATTTTGGTTCACCAATACCATGCAAGAAATTTACAGCCGAGATCCACATTATGCGGAAGGAGCCAGATAAGATCTTAGTTGGGTAGAATGTGAGAAAGTTTCAGAGAGACTAATCCCATTCCTAGTTAAGAGAAAAAACAAGTAAAAGATCAACGTTCATTGTACAATACAAAAATGAAAAAGAAAGAAATGGAATCATTAAAAACTGCAACAAAGACGTTACCATCTGAATTCATGTTATAAAATCGAATAGCAATGGCATGACGGTTTTATTAAATGTTTTTAGTTCTTATTTTCGGGTCCGGGATAGCCTGGTTGGTAGAGCGTCGGATTCGCGCCCCTTTGGTTGCGAGTTCGAACCCCGCCGGCCGAAGATTCCCCGCGTGCTTGGTGGCTGACGCGCGTTAAATCTGTCGTGGTCACAAAGTCCTCGATGTCGAGAGTAATACCACTGGGTGTACTGGATCAGGGGTGATCGTTCTCTGATTCAGATCTAAATTACGATCTGTGGTTGAGTGAATGAAATGCGTGTATGAAGTCCGCCCCGTAAAAAGGGTTGTGACGTGTTTGTAGCTAAGTCGTTCTCTTGGCCCTAGATGGCGCTACCATAGAAACAAGAGGCACTCCCCCTCAGGCTTAAATCGGCTGTCTCCGAACAGCAGGGCTTGTCCATGGCAAGTGCCATAAGAAAGAACAACACAGTTCTTATTTTCAGTTTTGTAAACCTTCTATAATACGTGTTCTATTTAAAGACAGACAAACAATAGGAAAGAATAAGAAAGTTTACATTCTACATGATCGAAAGAACATTCCAAAATAATGTTCAAATACTGAATGGAGCTAGTTGAAAAATAGTGGATTATTTCTGCTCAGGATGCAAATAAGTAGAGGAAGAATCCAAACAGACCGAACCTACATTCTAAGGGAGTTGCTCCGGTGGCCAATGTCCTCTGTGGGATGCATTTTGCTCTCTTGCCACCTGCGGCGAAAAAATTCACATGCCCAAGATCTTCCGGAGTTCCGAAACCTATGAAAAATAAGATATTAAGCATTTCCTTCATTTATTATATAATAAGATCAGAAATATGCCGGAGTAGTTGAAAAAAAAAAATTCAGATCTCAGCACTCAATGTCATTGTTTAATATATTTAACATGCGACACATTGTGTTTAGGAATAATGAGATATTTATTCATAAACGAGAGATTTTTCTGTCAAGAATTCCGAATCTGCACTCATTTCTGAAACTCGTCACTCTCTGGCGATTAATGTTAGCTATTATCTTTCTCTTCATTTGTATTCTCTTATGGATCCTGATATACACACACACAGTAAAAGATTGACCTGACTTCCTTTATATATATTGTTACGAATTTTTCTGCCGGGGTTCGTTTGGATAGTGGAAGTGATATGATGTGTAGAACGTTCAATCAGCTGACGTTAGTAGAAAATAAAACAACGACGTTTATTTACACGAAGACACACAGGACAGCACAAAAGCGACAACTATATACAGCACAGAAGACGATTATCTTCACCCGAGACGTGTAGCATACAACCAGAATCTACTGCAGACAGTAGCGCACAGCTCAGTTCAGCACGAGCTTGACTCCGTCGCTGCTCACCGTCGCTTACGACTCCACCGCTCCGTCTTCGTACTCGGATTACTGACTTGACTTCTCTGGCAGCTGCAGCCCCCTTTTATAGATCTCAGGAGACGGGGCTAGAAGCCTCTCAACCAATCAGGAACGTTCGAGGCGTATCTCGGTTCCTACTAGACGGATCGGGAAGATTCTCAAAGTTTCGGGTATAATCTATTTTGGCGCCAAAGTCACCAAATTGGTCGCCAAGTCGCCAAATGGTCGCCAAGTTTGTCGCCAAGCTCTGGGACCCCCGACACGACGCCCAGACTCTGTCCCATACAGATGACTGTAAAACATTCTTTCCATTGATGGAACCAACTATGCTGGGAAGCCGAATTGCAGGTTTGTAACAATATATATATATGTGTGTGTGTGTGTGTATGATTAATTATGCTAGTCAATTAATGTGTCGGGTTTTATGATCATTTTCTCAGAATATATGGTTAGACAAAGTACTGTGAATGGCAACATGTATTTGAAACTCTAACTATCATTTTATTATTTCTCTTATAAAAATAATTTTGATGGATCCTATTGACTCCTGGGTTAGATTGTAACTCATTGACCAAAGAAATGAATCATTGTTTTTGAAAACAATATTTAATTTGTTTGACCCATAAGTGCCAACTGCAGTATTGGGTACACGGAGAATATTTTGAAGCAGCGAATTTCAAAATCAAAAAACATTTTCCTACCCATGTGTCTAAAGCCATTGAAATCTTTGGTTGCTTCAATAAGGGTAGAGTACAAAAATCAAAAGCAGGAAAAAAAAATGAATTGAGCCGAATAACGTAAAAGAAAAAGATCCCCGTCTCTTCCCTTCTTCTGACGCACAAAAAGAAACGTAAAAACATGACAATCACAAAATATCTAAAAATATAGAGATATAACAAAAAGAATCATGACATACATACTAAAATATTAAGAAAAAAAATATATGAAAAATCAAGTGGTAATTGAGAGGCACATTTTTGCGTTTTAGAGAAGATTGTGCTTTCTTCTGGAATCAAACTAGTCAGAGCTGCAACTCTATCATCCTGTTGTACCTAGAAGTTGCAAAATGCATTCTGTTGCATACGGAAGCTGCTGTTAAATTTGGGAATCAAGAACCAGATAGCACACATTCTGACTTTGTTGAAGCTTATTCAATTATTAAGAAAGACATTTTTTAAATTACCTTCAAAGAAATTTCTAGATGGGTTGGAGTGTATGATATCCACGAGTAAAGCGTCCGTTTGGTCCAGCTTCACAACGTCGGGAGTATTTCTGAAGTAATCACCTTTGGGATCTAAACCTGCACAGAACAAACAAAAAAAATGCGATAAAACAAATGAAACCGATAAATCAAAGCTTATAGTTTTTTAGATAAATAAAAGTTGTTAGATGAATGAAAAAAATAAATTTCATTTTTAATGATATTATTTGGTTTGATTATCACTTCTTCATTAGCTTAGACTTCCAAAAACATAATTGAAGGTCATTTAGGAAAATAATTATTCTATCCAATAAAGATCTGCAGATAGGAAATAATTGTTTTGATTCCATCAATATCCTTCATTGGACCTATAATAAAGTTTTTTTTCCCTTTTTGCTTGTAGAAATATTCTACAACGAAGTCAATGAAACAACTGAATAATTCACAAGGATATTTTGGGTCACGAAACATTTTTTTTGTGACCAAAAATATCCATATAACAAAAAAAGGATAGGATAACTAAGCAGTAATTTATAATTAACAAAAAAAACTTAATTAAATAAGTTTTAATTCAGAATTTTAACCAAGTAAGGAAAGTTCATTGTTGTATGTTTATATTTTAGATTCAATTTTAAAAAAATTTCTTTCAATGAAAATTCGTTAGTTTCGTGACATTTGAGTATTTATATACAAAAGATAGGCGGGTATACATTATATCAGTAAAATGCAATTTGCAGTTTGTCAGATGTTATAAGTATTACCACTTGGAAAATGCTCCTAACTTGTGTATATTAGGTCACATTCTATTTCTTTTTGGCCTCTGCAATGGCAGTGTCTTATTAACTAACAGACAATATGTCCCTTGATATTCGTCATGCAAAATGGGATGATAATTTGAGAAAAACAACAACCGTTTTGTCAGTTTCAAATTTATCTGACTTAAATGTTTCACTTAATGTTTTTATGAAATATGTTCTGGGAGATGCAGCTATTCGATATTTGATCTTCGTGTCTGTTACAATACTCAGGTGTGTCAGAATTGGAATTCTTAAAGATACATCTAAGCCCATTTTTACAGTAAAGGCGCATATGGTTACTACGTTTTCACAAAAACGGGTGGTACTGGTTGTCATTTAATTGATCGGTTCAATATCAATGAAGTTAAGGTCAGGATGTGCTTCTGTAAAAGTTGCGAATACGGAAGTGTTTCGCAAATAATGTACAAAAAATATAGTGCAATATAATGTTACAATAAGTTTTGTTTTTCAGAAATTTTAAATTTTGTGGAGCATTTTGGAGCATTGTAACACAGTGTAAAATAAATATAACATTTCCTTTATGTACTGTTTTTCATTTTATTATTGAAATTTTGAAAACTAAGAACATTTTATTATTTGCGGAAATTTATCAAACACCTGATATTTTTATGTTAAAAAAATATAGCTATAAGTTAAATTAAGACATATTTGATGTGCATTCTCTCCTATATTATTTTGATTATCAAAAGTCCTACTGGTAAGGTACCAACATGAGCTTTATTTCTAGAATGAATTGTTTCAGAAAATTAGATGAAATAATGTATTACATCTAAGAAGTGTGGAACAATAACATATTTCAACTATTGTGATCACAATATGGCATTTTATTGAAATATCCCAAGCACAGCAATGTTAAGTATTACAAGAACCGTGTATGGGATTTCTTTTGTTACGAAATTGGAACTGTGTTGGAGGAAAGATATTTGCGAACAAATCAGATTAATTGATGGCAAACTGGATGGATGCTATTGATTTCAAGAGTATATAGCGAATTGATATACGCGGGGATAGAACCTGGGACCTTGTGGTTCGCAGCCCAGTAACATAACCATGATACAAAAGCAATTGCTCGAGTAGCGTAGCAGTTAACTGAATTATAAGCTATTCACCACAAGGATAATTTTTATCGAGGCGTGTCAGAATTGGAAACACGTTGTAGAGATCATCTATATTTTACTCTTGGGTATAAAATTAAACTTTTTTTTTATTTGGCTGAGCAACATATTGTGTAAATAAAGCATAAATAATTTGAAATAAATTATTTTTGTAATATGAAAAGTTATGATTTTTCGTCAAACGCCACATGCACTTCTTGCGAAAACCAAGATGTGTATATTTTACTCTACATTGAAATGGCTCTGGTTGCAATGCATTTTTATTTGATTACTATAAATCAAGTATTATGAATTACTAATTGAAGAAACTGCAAATATAACGAAACTCGTATACTTTGGGATAATTAATATTACTTGCCAAGGATCCAATAGCTTATGTGTACGCATCAAATTTATCATCTGACCTTCGTTTTTCAGAAACGATTTTTTTTCCGTCCGAATTTAATTTGAAAAGTAATGGCTCCCACAGATACACATGATTACTGAGCAGAGCTGTTTTCAATGTGCTTCGAGAAAGGACTTTAACTTCGATATAATGGAGTAGCTTAACGTGTTGGGTGATAATCGTCACTGAGTATGCCATAAAAAAAGTGTTTATTTTGGATGTTTTGTTGCCTCATATCTTTTCTCTATTTTTAAAATGAATAATAGTTGATTAAAATGAAATTAATTTTGCGGATTTAACGAGTATTACGGGCATGAATTGAAAAAATGAATGCAACATCGAAGACTTTCGCTGTTAAGTGCGATTCAGTGTCGATTAAAGCCTAGAATTTATGCCTTTCTTACAAGTGATTGAATCAGATCTCTGGTCAAAAATAGTACGTGTGAATGAGGAAGGTACCTGTGATGCGTCCCAGTCCATGTTGTCGTTCTCCGGCATAACCCGCAATGTGAGCTCCCAAACCGTGCCCGATGAGGTGGACGATCGCCCCTGGAATTCCGCACCTTTCCTGAAAAAAAATTTATTTTAGTTTGTTGATTCGTTTAAAAATTTAATTTTTATTTGGAAACATAGTAGGGTTGAATGAAAAAACAATAACTGATAATGTTCTAATATTTTAAAAAGAAATAGAATTCGCAGAGACCATTCGAAGTCGACTTGTTTGAGAATCACTTGTCTTTCACTTGGTAAATTTTATAGTTTCAATATTTTTTAAATTTTAAATATTTAAAAATTCACAATATTTTAAATTGGCAAGCAATGTACAGCTATAATCCAAGCAAAATATTAATGTTGGCTGGAGAGTTTGAGCTTATTCAAGAAATTCTTTTATAAATTTCTTTGAATGATATCCTTCAGCTTCGATAACTGTTCATGTTTTAAAAATTTATCTGATTTTGCTATGCTATTTTTCTGAAAATGTGATAAACTCCAGAATCCTCTAAAACATATTTTCGGTTTGTATCGAAAGATGGTAACATTCCAAATAAATATGCTGTTTAAAAATCTGAAACAAAAAATTAATATGTAAATAAACAAAGATTTTAAACAATTTATTTCGAATAGTGGCAAAAAACAAACATTTCTATCAGCCGCTGTCACTATTTAACGTGTATTAAGGACCAAAGAAGCTATCATTCAAAGTTAGGATGTAAAATCAGTCTTATACAACTTTTTATTTTATTTTATTATTTTATTTTTGAAAAATCAACCTTTAAATGTGATAAAATTCTATATTTTTAGAAAGTAAGATTAAAAAAAATATTTGAATATACAATCGTGTTTTTAGAATAAGTTAAAATAGAATTTCTTATATGTACCTATACTTCTTCGAGGATGAAACCAAGTTATTCACTTGGTTTCCTATTCATTTAGCTCAAAGTTTGGCACATGAATTAATTCCATACATGTTTATCCACATGCTCCAATAAGAGGAAGAGAAAATTATGATCTGGCACCAGATTTTCTATTTAGACTCAGAGTCTAAACAAAAAATTTTCTGAGGTTGATCTCTGACCCTTTCTCGATAACGGTCCGTATCTCTTCAACGATGAGCCTTCGAAGTATTTTAAGCAGAAGCACAGATTTCTCTTTTGGCCATTCAAATTTTAGAGAGCAGCACAATGACTGATAGGAATTCCTTTATTAGTTATGCGTATTAATATTTATTTCCTTGTACATTTATAGTAAGAATGTTTAAAAAAAAACATTGTACTTACATGCAAAAAATGTATGAGTTCTCCGATTTGAGCTCCGACAACGCGAGCGTTAGCTGCATTCCAGAATGTTAGGGGAGTCCTCGTTCCGTAATCGACAAGAATCACGTTTTCATCAGCCAGAGTAAGATATTGATTCTTTAAATCCTTTCGGAAGGAAAAAAAATAATTATGTCAATTGATAAAGGAGCTGAAAATAAATTTTAATAGCGTGATTTAGTGTAGATGCCACTTAATGTGATCATAATAAATATTATCATTCGCTTTATATTATCAAAATCCTTTAGTCTCTAACCAAAAAAATTTAAATTTTTGCTGAAATGTTCGTTTATTGTGAATCTGTTTTGAGGTAGAGAATAAACTGATTCTTATTTTCAACCATTGATAATGGTTGATGTTTACTGGAATTTCTTGTTCAGCCCGTAAAAAAATAAACACCTGGATGGCATTTTTCTCATGGCATGGAATTCATATTTTTGTTTTTGTCTAGATTGGAGCAATATGGATTAATTTAAAAGAAAGATACGCTGAGAGGTAAGCTTGAAATATGTTGAACAGCCAGAAGTCGGTTCTGCCTGATTGATTTTTGATTAAAACTTAGAGCCACCTTCGAAGACCAGATGTTTGTCCGCCATATTAATAGTATTAATTTAGTCATATCAATCAAGTTTTAGGAACATTTTTTTCATAACAATGAAAAGCATTTTTTAAGTCATACTTGTACAAAAGATAGAATATTGTGATTGGTCAGCTATACTTTCTCCCACTGTTTGTAATCTACCCACATACCTGCTTTGGCTAAATCGGGTTTCTTGACCTTGGATGCATACAAAATGACGACATCAGTCTAATTGTTGGGACCCGGGGGGGGGGGGCTTCGACAGAGATTTATGTGGCAAAATTGGAGGGCATTGGAGGTTAGGAAACCATTTATGACCTATTTAAAATTCACGATCTTTCCTAAAATAGACGTTAGCGAAATCGGTGTAAGGGTTGGGACTGGTCAACTTTGTCGTAGTTTTTTCCTCACAGAGTATACACAAGGAAGTAGTGTTCTTGAGGTATCTCCCGAAAATAGGACATGGCGATTATTGATGACATATCTAAAAATCTTGAGATTTCATATGAAATAAAAATTGACGAAATTTGCACAGTGGTTGCAGCGGCTGAGGGATTACAAGCAGTTTTTTTTTCACTTTAGAATTTACATTGAAGTAGTATTGATCTCGAGTCGGAGGGTGGTAATAAACCAGCGATCATTGAAGACAAATCAAGAAGTCATGAGAGCTTTCATGAGAAATTAAAATTAGCAAAATCAGACTAGTAGTGTGTGCTGGGATATTGTCTCTTCGATTTCGACACATACACACACTGTTTTTACATGAAAAATTCTTTAATGCAACAAGTGGAGAAGTTTAAGAAGTTCTACGGTAAGATATACGATTACATTTTATAAATGTTACAAACTTTCATCCAATTGGAGATGAGGACACCATCCACGGCCTCCGGAATAATGATCCTGGTCGGGGTGCGGGGCCTCAAGTGCGACGTCAAGGCAGCGTCCAGATGCAAGGGAGAGACGAGAAAGGGCCTCACCACATTACTGCGGGTGTAAAGGAAGAAGAGGGTCTTCTGCAGCTCCGGTGGCAGGGGCGGCACACTGATCGGTCGCCAAAAGGGATGCTGAAAGGGCGGTCCGTTCCAAAAACAGCCCAGCTTGCCATAACATACTTTTACATAGGGATTCAGAAGACGCGCTGAAAAAGAAATATAAAAAGCATAATTTTTAAGGGTAAGATGAAAATAAGAAATCCGGTTGAACAACCATTGCTTCAATAAAATAATAAATAATTAGAATCCGTAAAATAGGATCACAACATGTGTTTCCATCATTGCTAAGTTGAATCAAATTCATTAAAAGGGCTTTGTTGAGAAAAATGGCAGATTTGTCTTTCATGGTCATATTATATTCAAAGAAAGGTGCCTTGTAAAATTGTAAATTTTAAACTAAAAATCAGAGAAAAAATTACATTAAAAACTTAAAGAGAAGAAACCTCGTGTTTTCAACATTAAAAAACTCACATTTCAATTATCGCGTTAGTTTGAAATGGAAGTGGCCGACAATTTATATTTTTTCAGTGCAACACATTTGTATTACAAACTAATGAGTTGCAATTATCTGTTTGAAAGATTTATAGATTCTATAAAATTTTTGTATTAAATTGAAATATCTATGAGTGATTTGATTTTAATACACAAAATACTATCAATCGAAACACACCTAATATATAGGCACGTTAAGGTGTTAAAACTGTTCTAAAGACAATCAGTACATCTATACAGACACGAAGAAAATGGTTTGAGCATAAAATAAAACGTTAATCAGTTAGGAATTATTAAAATAACTCATTAGATCTTAAAGGACAGAAATGAGAGAGATGAAGAACACTGGTCCTTAATAGATAATGGCAGCGAATCATTTAATAAATAACTAGTTACGAATATTAAGAAGTAATGACATTTCCGATTTTTTTAGTATAGTTCAAATCCGTGCCGTTTCACGATTACGGACTCAAATAGATGAGAGCTATTCCCTAGAGCTGGATTTTACAGCATTACCTTTCATTTTTGAGTTTCGGTAACAAAAGTTTTTTCGCAGTAAAATCATCTAATATAATGTGAAAATAAGCTTTTTACATTGAAACTTCAAGGAAAGGAGATGCAGGGTTAATGGTTCACTCCAATATCATTCACTATTATTATTATTTTAATGATTATTATTTTATTATTATCTTTTTAAGATTCAAGGGCGGGAAATAAACAAAAATTGATATATTTTAGAAAAGATTTCAGCAGTCAATAAAAATATACGATGATTGAGTTGTCTCCGTGCATGCAATAATACAGCATGCAATTTAGCATGCAATAATACATGCTTCTCCCACGAAAAGTTTTAATTAGTTTTTAAAGATAACATTTAAGCACGCCCAAATAAACATTTCTATTAAATTTATATACTAACCCTTCAATAAAAGTTTTTTAAAAGTTCAAAATAATAGATGTTTCTGGCATGGGAAATTCACATTTAACAATAGAAAAATACACACGAAAAAAAATCAAAACTGAACTTTGAATTTTTTTTTCTATTCTAAGAAATTTCTATATTAAATTCTATTTTAAAAAATCTATATTCTAAGATTCATCCATCTATTCTTATTCTTAATATCCTTATTTTATTCAAGGTTTCTATTTAAAAAAAATTTTGAAAAAAACTTCTGTTCTAAAAAAAAAATGTGCTATTCGTATGAAAAAATATGTTTCACATTCGATAGAGAATGAAATGGAGAATGGTTTTGAAGCGTTTATCATTCACACATTCATGTAAAACTTTCTACATCTGTTATAAATGTAAAAATTTTCTGCCGTTAGCTGACATTTAACATTGAAACATTTTTACTGAATATTGAGTTCATTAGTAAAGGTAAGTCGTAAATATTCACATAAAACTTTTACGATCAAATGCAAATAAAGTTAGATATGAGAAGCTATTTTACCACTGGTCATCTTAAAATATTCCTTTTGAACATTTTATCACATTGAAGACATTTCCAAATCGTTACTCGTGAAGCGAAGCATCGTATTTCAAAGTTTGAATTTGACAGAATTCAAGCCATTTACAGACTTCATAATTCGATACAAATATTTTGTGGAATCATAATGGATTCGAGTGTTTTATAGATGCATTTACCGCTCAAAAATGTCCGAACTTATTAGCTCGTAGAGAAGACTTTTAAGGATCAAAAGATGATCTCTTCTTAAATAAAATATAATTCATGCAGTTGTTAGGAAGAAGCGAACAAAAAAGAAATTGTACTCACGACGACCCTTCTTATATACGACAGTCGCATTCCCGTTCGCTTCTGTCATTGCTTGGAATATCCACACGCAACACATCCAAATGAGCGTCCATTTCAGATTTGACATAATGGATTTGTCAAAGACACATTCACGGAACAAAAAGGATTATTTCTTCTCTAAAAGAGTGCAGAGAATAAAGAAAATCCTCAGGAAACTCAAGTAGTCATTTCGGAAAAATTTCCTCTAAAGTTGAACGAATAACTCTGCATCTTCCTGCTTTTTCAGTGCCCCGGAGGCGCATTTTGCTTTTGCATTTGTGCTATGAAGGAAATTAAATTTTTAAGAGTTTATAAGAGCATTGCAATCATCGTTATAGCATTTTTATGCGTATTTCACATTTAACAATTCAAAGAAGGAAACAGAGTCGTTCTTTTATCGGATCGAAATTCAAAAGCGCTTTCGATTTATTTTATTTTCTTGCAAGCGAAAAGAAGGAACTATAAGTGATAAAAACTCATTCAGATCTCTCCGATCACATATGAAAGCTCCGTGATTTATTCAGCCATGTCTGCCAGCACGACAGCTTAGTTATATGAACGTCCCGTTTTAATGCAACACTAGGGCTATTTTGGGGCGGATGTCGTCATTTTGAACCGCGGTCAGATGAAGAAGACGACACCTGAGCTGACACACCCCTTTCCAAACTTCCACACCACACCAGCGAAAGGATGTTGCCCTAGACGGATTTAACGCGCACTGCACCCACTTATCGGGCAGTTCTTTGGTAGAATGGGGACTCGAACCTAAAACCCCACCTGTTCCGAAGCCGAGACCTTACTACCAGGGCCCCGCGGTACCCAACACGACAGTGCAAAGACGCTAGGAGTTAGAAGGATGAAATTTAGTATACGGCATCATTTATGATACACGGCGATTTCCGTTAACGATTCAGTAACGATTATAAGCCGTTAGTAATAGGCTTATACATTTAATAAGAAAAATGGTCTAAAATGAAGTAAAGAATGATTTTATAAAAGCACGCAATTTTTAGACTGCTCCATTGCTCGTCTCGATCAGTACCTGGACTTTCTTCAAGGCTGAATGGCCTAAAAAAAGAAAGAAAGTTTTTTTTTTCTTTCAAAATAATGATTCAAAGCTTTATACCTCGCTCAAATTTGATCTCAAAAGATTGAAACATTGTTTGATTTTGAAACAATGTTTCAATCTTTTATGACCAAATTCTCAAGAATATTAATAGAGTATATATTCTTGAATAACAAATAGAGCGTAAAGAATATTTTGCTGAATATGATTACTAGAACTGAAGTACTGAATAAAATGTAGACTTCATAAAATTTTAAGAAATAAATTTATTGAACGAAACAAAATAAAATATTAATATTTACATTATTTAGAGCATTTCATAAACTGAAAATGCATAATTATAACAGATAATTTAGAAATTAGATATCTGCATTATTAGATTACGCAAAAATCATGTTTATGCTGTAATATTTTAGGAAGTTATTATGAATAATAAATTAAAATTCTTATGAAAATTTCAAAAAATAATAGCTTCCAACTGCTTATTCTTACCATTCAAAATATATATTGCAAATGTTGATGATTCTAGGATAAATAATTTGTTCTGTAATGCATCAATACTTATATACACACACTAGCGCGAGCACAGGCACGCGCCCATCTTTATTGAATCCCGCTCTGACGACCCGTGCGCATCTGGCGACAGATACACTTTCACCTTCCGTGTCGTTTTCCGGGGTTCTTTGATGTCTGTTCAGTTTACCGACAATTTGCGGGGAACTCAGAACCGACATCCACAGGCGAGGGTGGATCAGTTGGCAGATTTGTGAACAAATCCGTAAGGCCACAGGTCATCATAAGGCGGCTTTAAACAGCAATAAGATTGGGCCATTTGAAAGATAATCTTTCGGATTTTAATATGATGTAAAAATCAGTAGGGAATATTAGCACAGATGAATGTATATGAACGGGCGCTATACAGAAGACACCATCAGAATGAGAGCTACAACATTCGGCCCAGTTATATTTGAAAGATTAAAATGCGTACAACGGAGACATTTTTCTGAAAATTTAATTTACTTTTACTTAAATTCATTCATTAAGAATTTTTTAAAAAAATGGATGGTTTTTCACCCAAACTTCTGAAGTGCGAAAAGGTTTCTTGCGTCATCTTAAAATTCAAAAGAGTTTCAACTATTCAATTCAATTTGAATGCATTTTTTAAATCTATTTTTAATTAACCCTCTAAAAGGCCATTTTTTTTCTAGTCATATTATGTTAAAATATTTTTAGGCTCGAAATTAGAATAAAAAAAGGGATTCATTTAGCTTACTAGATAAATTTAATTTGATTAATTAATTAATTTGGTAAATTAATAATTAAGTAACAAATCAAGACAAATCATTCTGTGTAAGATAAAGAACTGAAGCATCTGCTTCTGACTTACTAAAAAAAATTGTCAGAACTTATACTAACCTGCATAATTTCATACAAAGATTGATAAATTTGGTGGGAAGCATACTTCCCACGGCCCTAGAAAGGGTTAATTAAAAACGTTTTGAGCAATTTTGTAATGCAATTCATTTTTGACTTTACAAGCAAGCAACGGAGAAAATGTGTTAAAGTTTGTTCATTTTTAAAGAATGTTGTTCTTTTCTGCAGTAAAATTGGATATACAAAAATATCATTCTTATCGCTTGAAAATTTATCTGATTCAATATAAAATTTAATAAAGGACGCTTTATACTGAATCAGAGGAAATTTTATCGAATATTTCTCTTATATATCGCATGAATTATAAATCACATAAGAATATATCACATAAGACTACAATGCTTCTTTTCTATACTCCTATTTTTAAAAAGTCATATTTTGTTTCAGCAAAAATGTTTTTATTAGTTGAAGGTCCATCATTTTCATTGCAAATTTTAGAGGAAATGACAGAAAATTGGGAGAATTCATAGTACAATGAATAGAACGGTGAAAAACCTTTTTAGTAGTATGAGTTACATGAACGTCAAAATTTGAAGCTTAAAAATATTTTGCTGAAATAATACTTTGCTTTAAAAATATATTTCACTGAAAATTATAATGAGTCATTAATCCTAGCGAACCAGAGGGTCTCTAAAGGTTGATAGTTCGATAATATTATTTAGAATTTTCATTGAATTTTATTATATTGACACACCAAAATGACCTTTTAGTTCACTCTTAAGAAAATTTGTACAGTTTTGGTTTAAACAGATAAAGCATAGATTATGAATTTTTAATTAGAGTTGTAAATCTGTGCAAAATTTTGAATCAAATAAATATGAAGGATAAATGTCTGATAGTCTATTTATTTGTGAGCATTTGAGTGCAATAATTTAAAAATAAAATTTGAAGTGTGATTTTGATATGAAAATAGCGGATTTATATGAAATTTTGAAGGCACTGGACCAAAGATAAGAAATACAAAATGTGCGTTTGATTTTTGTTATCATTGTTGAAATTCGAAATGCATTGGTTTTTGAGTATGATATAGTAGAAGGAAAAAAAGCTCCTGCTCGATAAATTTCGTTTAAAATCTATTTGTTTAATAATTTTTCTCTATCGATCCAGATTTATTTTTGCTATCACTAGCACATTTTCTTAGTTAAAATAATGATGAGCTTAGTTTAGTTTAGTTATATTAAAGTCCCGTTTTAAAGCAACACAAGGGACGGAACTCGTGCTTCTGCACCGCGGTCAGATGACGCGGACGACACCTCTCCAAACTTCATCACCACACCAGCAGTATACATTTGCCCCCGACGAATTTAGCGTGTACCAAACCAGCTTACACGACGGTTCTTCTGTGTAATCGGGTCACGAATCTGAAACCCTCCGGTTCCGAAGCTGAGATCTTACAGCCAGGCCACTGCGCCCCCCCCCCCCCAAATAATGATGAATATATTATAAGCAGTATTTATATATTTCTGACCTATCAGTTACAACATATCGTTTGTCCAAAATTTGTTAAAAGAAAATTCCAAACAGCATAAATGTTGGAAGCCGACATTCTGGTGATGCATAAACCTAAGGATAGGAGCACGCGTCGGTTCGGTATGCTTTTTTTAATACCATTTTATTGGGCATGTAAACTTATAAGTACAAAACTGCTGGAAATTAAAGTAGTGAGTTACGCCATTCTTGCTACACATTTTGGTGTTTTAAGAACGAGTACTGATAAAAGTTACAGTTGTTATTTTCATAAATACCAAAGTACGAATGTGCAGTTCTCTCACATTCTTTCTTTATTTTGTAAGGCTACATTTCAAATGAATTGTGCAACTTAAGTTTTAAGAGTTCTTAATCGAGCGATATTTTTTACATCAATGACTTAAAACTGATAAATATGAAAAAAATTCCAAACTTGAAAAAAAAATTAATTAATTAAAAATTTTAAAAAAATGCACGAAAAAAATTAATAATGATTGCATACTGGCACCAAGTTTTGTATACAAAGATTTATTGTAAATAAATAATATCAATGTATTTTCTACTCTTTGCTTATACTTCTCTGTGTATTTAGTTTTAACAATCCATATAGTGTTTGTTTCGACAATTCTATCTCACTAAGGGGCGAGTTTAGAAGGATATCACATTTCCCGAATTCTTTGACCTTAATTACAGCTCTATTAAATACTCTTTCATTCAATTTTTTTCACCTGTATGTGATATCATATCGCGTCTGACCTTTGACCTTATTATTTTATTTTAATTTAGTCAGCGAGTAATCCGAGTTTACTTTTTTGCTAAATGTAATCATCTCGTTTCATCTTTCCTCTTACCCCTATTTTGAAGAATTAAACCCATTCTAGCGAGGAGGGTTTTAGAACCCGTTGGCAAACATTACAAAATAATTTGGCAACGGAGGATTGGTTTTAGTTTAGTTTAGTTATATTAACGTCCTGTTTGAAGCAACACTAGGGCTATTTTGGGACGGACCTCGTAATTTTGAACCGCGGTCAGATGACGAGGACGACACCTGAGCTGGCACCCCCCTCTCCACACCACACCACACCAGTGGGAGGACGTTTGGTCAAGACGGATATAACGTGCAACAGACCCCCTTACACGACGGTTCTTCGGTGGAATCGGGTCTCGAACCTGAAACCCTCCGGTTCCGAAGCCGAGACCTTACCACCAGGCCACCGCGGCCCTTGGCAACGGAGGAAGAGGTTGAATAGTTTTGCTCGTATTTGCGGTTAGTCAATTTGCCTTTCTAAAATAAACTATGCACAAAATCAGTTTATTTTCGAAAAGCAAATTTAATGTAAAGGAAATATTTAAAGCAACCATTTCTATCATCAATCCAGTAATATGACACCCCTCTTTGGAAAACTTACTACCTTCAATTTTCATGCAATATAATTTTTGAGTGGATAAATCTGAAATCAAAATTTTAATGGTGAATGATCAATTGATTTTCAACTGTTTAAAAAGTCAATTATGAAAATAGATGCTATAGTGAATGAAAAATGATATACTGCATATTTCAAAAAAAAAAAATCCAGTTAATGTTTCCTGGTGGAAAACATTTTACAATTCTTTTTAGTTACAAGATGGAATGGATGATTTATGAAAATTTCAATTGCAGTTTCGAAATTTAAAATACTTCTTTGCTAAATAAATCTTTTATTCTAAATATTTCCTTTTAACTGATAAAATTTCATATTTTCGGCCCGCTAAACTGAAAATGAACGACCGAGTTCATCCACAAAAAAGATCGTATTAAGATATGAAATGTATTTTAAGCAGTGAAAACAGACACGGAGTACCATCTATTCAATTTTCTTTTCTAATTAAATATCAATTCTGCTATTAAAAAAATTGTTTTACGGGCGGATAAAACAAAAGAAACGAAGAATGATAATGAAACGCATGAACCGTAACACGGTCCTTTTGTCCCTGCTTTGTTCAGGAAAGCGTATCGACAAAGATTTCGTTCTTAAATGCTTCAAGAAAACAATTCTTCATGTAAAAATAATGAAAGAATCCGGTAAAAATCAACAATAGTAAGATAAGTGGAATGGAAAATGAAACTCTCTATGTAATCTATACTTCTAAAGAGGAACTCTTTGTGTTTTTGCGTATGTACTCGTTTATCTGCGATCAATCTATCGCAATTAGAGTCTGCAATTTGGTACACAAGTAGACGTGATTCAAGTCTTCTTAGCATTTTTGAATTTTATCATTTTTAAAAGTCCATGGGGTTGTATTATGTATTTTTTAATGGCTGTTATTAGCTTGGATTCATTGAATAAGATTTTAGCTCATTTGATGAGTTGTCAATTTTTATTGGATTGTTACGTCATGCTCTATCGAACATGACAATGGATATGCTCTACTATCGTCAAACTATCGATTTTTGGCTCCTTATGGATTCCGATATATCTGGAATCGACATTTTTTCCCCCGGTGACAGCAATTCTCGTTTCCCCTGTTTTTACTGTCTTATAACATAGTTCAAAACTAAATTTTAAATATTTGATTTTGAATATTTTATTTGATTATTTATATACATTTTGATCAATGATAAAATTTGTCAAGGCTAGGGTGCTTTCTCATTTTTATTTCGTTGTATACACACGTTAAACTTGAAATTTCTTTTTAGTTGATTTGGTATTTATTTATTTATTTGGTATATATTTTGGTATTTTTAAATATTTCATATGTCCCACTGGTATATCATATCTTTTTAATAATAATTTTCTGCTTGAGTTCATTGAAAAATATTTTATTTGATCTGATAATTTTGTCAAGTTTTTATTGCTGTATTATAAATTAGCCACTTTTGGTGGCCAGCTGGTTTGTCAAGATTTTGTTGTGTTTAATTTCAATTAAATCTCTCACACACAACGAGCTCTTTGCGATTTTTTCCAACACAACTTTTCTAAGCATTAAATTTTGACAATATTAAAACCGTCTTATTTTTATAATCTTGCATCTAAACTCATTTTTCACGCATAGAAATTCCTAATTTTCAAAGCACTTACATGCCAGAATGATGCATTTCCAGCTGTTTTTTGCGGTAATATTTCACTTTCCGATTTTTTACGTAAACTATGCAGATAATTATCAAAATATTTAGCTTTCAACAATGGATCTCCCGATTTAATATTTGGTGGAACAATGAATGAGGTTTGAATTTTATCTCAATGAAATATATTGTTGAAAATCCTGCAATTTTTTCAAAAAAATCAAAGTATTCAGGAAAACGACATTTAAATTGATTTCAGCAAAGTAATGCAAAGTTTAAGATGTTCAATCAAATGTGTGCTAATATATTTTCAGAAGGTCTCGATTAATTTTTGAATTAATTAAAGCCCTAATTAAAATCTTTAAAAAATTGCAGAAGAGGCATATTTCCAGCTTCCAAATCATTCCAGTCGAATTTGGTAGCTCTCAATCATTCTGTCTGTCTGTCCTATTAATACACACCCTCCTTCATTATTAGGAGAATTCAAGAGTTATTAAAGATTTACTTTTAAAAATGCCAAATGATCGATTCATCTCAAAAGATTTTTTTTTCATCAAAAAATCAAACAATATTAATGACAACATTCAGAAACAATCATTTGAACATTTTATTCTTGCCATTGTTGTCAGCCAATGTAGAAGTGTTGCAAATTCCGGAGTTATTAACTACTATGCGACAAAAAAACAAGCAATAAATAATCATTGTAATAATAATATTTCATAATTAATGTCTGTATATAGAATATCCATCAATGAATGCATTTCAAACGGCACGATCGCCACAACATCATTTAAAATGCGGCCTCTTTTGAAAAAAAAAAAATGTTTTTGTTAAGAAAACAAACGCTCTGAATGTTTATGAAATGAAACTGAAATATTTAAAATGGAATATCTGACAATCGTAAATCGAAGATAATGAAAGCTCAGAAGGACAGAAATAATAAGTTATTAGTTTTTTTTTATTATTATTTTCAAGTTCCATGACTGGAGCAAAAATTATTTTAAATTTCATTATATATATGTTAAACTGTATGTTATGCTCAACTATATGTTAATATTATGCGTTACTGGGAAATTCAGAAAGTTCATTAATATGAACATTAATTTCTATCGAGATCCATTAAATGAAGCTTTTATGCCTTTCATTTCTTGTATCAATAGATTGCGAGTCGAAGTTATATTTTCCGTTAATAACTCTTGACAGAAAGATTTCCAATTATGATTTACTTATATTGCCCCATACAGCTTCCTATAAATTGAAAAGTTAACCTTCCACCCTTTATATCATCTTATAATGAAAGTCGATTGCCTACAGCATAATTATATTACTGACCCTAATAGTTTAGAAAACACGTGTTTTCTAGTCAAGGCAGAATCAGTTCGCAAGTTCTTTCGATTACACAGAAACCCGTAATTGTCATAAGAAATCTGACGAGATGTCTGCATTTAAATCTTACAAAATTTAAACTACAGTACATTCTCGAGTATCGACTATCCGACCTAGTTCTCGACTATCCGGCCTAGTTTTTTTTTTCCTATCCTAATTAAATGAGGAAGGCAAGAGGTTGCATTAGCAACATTGCTAATACGATTCTACTAAGTGCCGTTTGCAAAATACAAGGTGTGTCAGGAAAACAGCAGCGTTCTGCTCGTTGTTCATTGTTTCGTCAGTGCTTAACGACCTTAAATTGTTGCCACAGCTCCTGATTGTAACTGCACAATAAGTAATCATAAATTGTTTTTGGGGTATGCTTAAAAAAAACATTAAGTGTACCACAATGAAGATTTCAAAATGAGTGATGAAGAAAAAAAAAGCTGTATCGACTGTATAGCTGTATATGGAGGAAAAATTACGCTCTATACAGCGACTATACTCGGGTATAACAGCATATAATATAGCTTCGGAGTTAGGAGTTGTAGTATGAAATGTGAAAATAAAATATGAACAGTTAATATCTTAATTTTTCTCTAATTCTTGAAACGTGCAGTGCAGTATATAAACTACCAGTACAGAGCCTTCTATTTCAACTCGACATGTTATCGGTAACTACCTGCTTCTATGATTCACCGGGCCACGGCTGCGTTCACAATCTGTGTGGCTTGTGATATATGGAAGGCATTGAACTCAATAAGAAAAGGCATATTATAACAGTGAGTTTTGAAATTAAAACTGTCTTCTGGTGTTAGTGGATAAAGAAATGAGATCATGGAACTCTGACCCATGCGGCTTTTTTGTTATCTGACCTGCCGTTCTGCCACATTAGGCCATTTAATGTAATGTATATTGTTGTGTCATACGAATAATGAAAAATGAGCTTTCCCATCAATAAACTGTAACATTTATTTCGAAATTCAATATTTCATTTGCGAAGCACAAGCTTTAAAATAAATACAAGATAAAATATTTAATAAACTTCGGATTTTTAACAAAACAAGATAAAAAATATTTGCGGAATTGTAAGATTATTTGCTGCGAGTCTTGTTGAATCAGCAATAATCGCTTCTAAATGTTGCTCCTTGCTGACCGTTCCCGGCTGGCAGTAGTGGACTGGCGCACAGCTCAAAAACAATTGGCGCAATTCTCCTGCAACAGATATGACGCAGTTCTTTCAAATACTCAGATTCAGTGATATTGCCAGAATTTCATTTCATAAAAAGTTACACGTAAGCAATTCAAACCGGAAGAATACTCCACTTGAAATTTAATATACTAGGGAATAAAATGTAAAGAAACTTTTTAGTCATTAAATGATAGTTTAAAATTATTACTAACAAATTTGTATCGGGTTTTGTAGAAAATGTTAAAATTGAAAGTTGGTACATACTTGGTAAACTTGCCATAGGTGCTTACTCATATAATATCAAGCTGGAAATCTCAAGAAATTTTAAATTGTAACAAGATAATGACCCGAAACATAGAGGACCCATCACTGATATTTGCAAGTAAGTGGTCCTCTACCACTATCCTATTGCTATTAAGACTTCTGCACAAAATCCTGACCTTAATCAAACTGAGCATGCGTGGGATAATTTGCAGCAAAAACATTATGAACATCAAATTTCTAACGAGCAGAATTTAAGAAAACATTTGGTCGAAGTAAGGGCCAAAATTGATGGATCATTTTACAAAAAAATTAGTCCAAACCATGCCAAATAGTCTACGAGAGGTCATAAGAAGCAAAGGCGGCCCATCAAGATATTAACTTTTAAATTTGCATTGTTATTATTTATTGGGTAGCGTCCCAATACTTTTTTGAGCACGTATTTTTACTTGATTTCTTTTATTTTTCAATTATAACTATAATTTCTTTAAAATGAGAGTTTTCTTTAAATTATCATAATTTTTATATATCAAAATAACATTTAATTCTTTGTTTTGGTTTCATTTGTATATTTAAGTGAAATATTATGATAAGAATCTGAACTTGTAGTGTGTTCCAATACTTTTTGACAGACTGTATATGAACAGGTCTTAGAGTAGTTAAAATAGATAATTGAATAAAATATATTCATTATAGATATAGTACCTTAATTTTCAAAAGAACATATTTAGATACATCCTTTTTTCCCATGAAAGTGAAAACAAAAATGTAAAAAGAGAGAAATGTGAATAACATTGAAGCAAATATGACAATAGCATTACCATAATATCCTCCTATTTAGCTCTTAAAATTTAAGAAAACGATTTTTAATAAAAAAAAATGTTTTAATTGTCATATTTCTTATTTTAGAAGCTACCAAAATTACTTAAACTTATATCATTCAAAATATATTCCTGCAGATATTTCATCGAACTTATAAATTCGGATAATCTTATAAACTCGCAGATTTCAATGAATAAATAATTTTTAAATCGGGATTATAAGTCCGTCATTTCCAAACAACAATATGTATATAAAGAACAAAAAAAAAAAAAAAAAAAAAAAAATGCAAAATTTTCTCACTGTCATTTCGAGCTGTCTTCAGCTGTTAAACTAAAAAATAGTCATATTATGGCTGCCATTCGCAAAGATCAAATATGTTAATAAATGTAGTTAAATCACTAGAAACCCATTTCCAGAAAATTGGGCAATTTCTTTTTCAAGCGCGATAACTTTCACACCAAATATATTTTAGAATCAAAAGGGCTTCATTAAGTAAAATACACTGGCATGGAAAACTGTTTTTGAACACGATGCGTCTAAGCGATTCGATCCAACGGCGAGATGTCCAGTAATAAAGGCCTTTGATACTCCCATTATTTGATTTTAAAAATTCTGCTTTTCGTCAGTAAGCATTTTTTAAAGTTCGACAGATTAGTTTTTTTTTTCCTCCGTACGATTTATGCTAGAAAATTACAAAACCTCTAATGATTATGTATTAGGAATATTTTAGAATGCGAGTCAATATAATAAATTGAGATATTTGGGAATGACGGAACATTTTTCTTATACTAAATTATTTCAAAAGAATTCTGCATTCACTCTAAGCAGTTGGACTTAATGAAAGAAAATGTTTCCCGATTGCAGCTTAAAAAAATTTTTTTAAATTTTTTTTCCGGGTTTGTTAATGAGTAATTGTCAGAGAGTCGTTATTTTCAACTTTTAAGTATTTCCCTCTTTTGCAGAAGGAAGTGGGGATAAAGAGGGTGCGAAAATATGGGAAAAAGATTTTTAAAAATGGAAACATTTGCAGATTAGCTGCCATTGTTTTTTTAAAAAAAGTATCTCATTCATTTAATGTAAAAGATAAATACTACGAAATGAAAGTTTTGTGTGCTTTATTAATTATTCAATAGTTATTCGTAGGTTGTGCACAGTTTCAGGACATCTACTGTTACATAGAAATCCAAGCAATTTTCACAAAGTGAAATGTGGATTTATGTATCAGTCGGTCGAAGATGATTTTCAAAATGCATACGTGGGTTTATTCGCTGCACTACGAAATACTAAATGATCACGCATGAGATACAGAGTGCTCGCAAAATTCACAGGTTGGATCAAAGTTAACAATTTTTACACGAGACTAAAGGGGGAATAATACCATTATTATAGGGTATCTAAAGCATCTGAAGGTGACCACTCCCACTGGTTAAAATTACAAAATGAGCTATCGAAAATGCTTCCATTTCTTTTCCACTTGTTTCTGTGAAAGCCCGTAAACCGCATCTTTAAATTTAAGAGTTCTACTTTAAAATGTAGCCTTGAATATATTTAACAGTCAAATTAACAAACACTCTAAGTTAATAAAATAAAACCAACTAATTTTTTTCCTTACTTACTACACATTATTGCATAAGCTGACTTTTGAAACAACCCAACAGAAGCGATCTGTCCGCAGTTTAGTTATATTATTGTGCCGTTTTAAAGCAACATTAGGGCTATTTTGGGACAGATCTCGTCCTTTTAAACCACGGTCAGATGATGAGGACGACGCCTGAGCTGACAACCCCTGTCCAAACTTCCACTCCGCACCAGCGGGAGGACGTTTGTGGCCCGACGGATTTAACATGCATCAGACCCGCTTACACGCCGATTCTTTGATGGAATCGGGTCTCGAACTTGAATCCCACCGGTTCCGAAGTCGGGATCTTACCACCAGGCGAAGACGACCACTCTAACTGTCCGTATTCTTTTGTTGTTACAATTGTCGGCAATTATGCTTGGCATATTTGCATTGATTTTTGAAAATTAGAAACATTTATTGATTATCCGCATTAAATAACACATGAGTGGATACAAAACTGCTAATTTTTTTTTCTCCCTTCGTTCATTTTGAAAACAATTAACTGGAGTCTTTCCTTGACAGAGTGGAATTAAATAGCTGCCCGCATTTCAAGCGACTCTCGTGCATACGGTAAAATTAGAATAGTATGATATGACATTTTTGTATTCTCAAACTCGCAAAATGTGTTGTTGATTTCCTTCGTTTTATTGATAATTTAAATTTTTTTGATTAGTTTGAGTTTTGGTGAGAAGCACTTTGAGATAAAAATTCTTTACGTAATCTGGCATTTGTGAATGTTAAATGCATAAAGGAAATAATAATGAGAGAAAATAAAAGTTCCTTGATAAACTGCTACAATTTAGAAATTTTAAATTACTTCATTATCTAGAATGATAGATGCTTTTTCAATGTACCTTGAATAAAATTAGCATAATATTAAATAACATTTAAATTCATAATTAGGTACTTTTCAATAAAAGTGGTTTGGGATTGTCGAAGATGAATGGCCCTTTGTTTCATTTTTAAAAAATTATTCTAAGAATATTATTTTTAATAAATACTTTCATTTTTTGAAGAAAAATTCTGATAATTAAACAAGACCATTGACAGCATATCACGAGTGCATGAATCTGCTTTCGATGGCATCTGAGAGATACAGTAGTTGTAAATTCACTGGAAAAGTTGCTGATAATGTTGATAATTCGAATTTTTCATTTCTTCTTAATTCTTTTTATTATTCTAAAGCCTAAATACCAAATTCGATTTCTTCTTTACGATTAGAATTTATACCCATACATTACTCGAATTTACTTTGCTTGATTTGAAGTCAGTGTTAGAAATAATAAAAAAATTAGATTTATCGCTCCATTCACTCATGCCTTAAGTTATCAGTGATCTTATTTTATTGCTGCCCAAAGCAATCAATAAAAAAAAGCAAACAGTTTCACTTTTTCATGAAGTTCTGAGTACATTAAATGTGAGTAATTTTTTTTTTGTATGATCATTATATTCGAACTGCTATGCATTATTTAGATAAAAAAAATTACTTGTTTATTATAATCATAAAAATCTTTAAAATTTTAACGATTGTTACTTTATTAAAATTTCTCAATTTACTTTAAAATTGTCAAAATCCACATTAAAAATTTGCTGGGTTTTTTTTACTTAAAAAGTTGTTAATTTATCCTGCTAAACTCATTTTTGGTTATTTCTGTCGCTTTCCGTTTTTTAAAAAATCTAATTTTTATTGTGGTGTCATCAATTTTGATTTCGGAATTCCAGATGGAATTTGCCCAATATTTTTACAATGAAACAAATCTGTTTACGTGCTAGCTATTACAATATATGAAATCCAGTTCTTTAACTGCGAAGCAACTACGGCACCTACAGATCACAAATATATTTTGAAATAATCGAGAATAAATGAGAAAGAAAGGATCTTATACAAGTTACATATTTTTAGCTTCAAAGTCATTCGAGTTGCATGAGTTTTTCTAGCTGTTCCTTTAATTTTAATGCGTTTCCCAAAGAAAGTGCCATTTTTCTTAACGAATGAACTAGTTATATAACACATAATAAAAAAGAAACAAGCAGCAGCATCCGTTATATCCTTACTCATAAGTCAAGTTACAAAACTTTATAAGCCAAAAAATCAGCGATGGATTAAGATAAATCAAAGATTATATTGTCATTAATCCTTCGGAATTATTTTGGTCTATATTTTCCTGTTTACTGAAATAAAAGCAATCATGCAACCTTCCTCATCGATTTTTTTTTAACTTCCCGTTTCACACTCTTTCCGATAACTGCATAATAGAAACCATAATCGTCTCGAGAATTTCTCTCGATGAAACTCACCGTCACCGGGGACTTCCGGTTCATTTCAAGAACGATGATGCAGCGAGGTTCCGTCTGAGTGCATCGCCGGCAGAGCATAACATTTTCCCATACTGTGAAGACGGATTCATTCACAAATTTTGTTTCAGAATTTCGATCACATAATTTTATTAGATACGCTACTTTACATAATGAGAATATTAAAGGGTTCCCCCCCCCCCTCCCTTCCATTTTCACTTTTCTTACACAAAATATGCAAAAAAGTAATCAAAAAATTCGTGAGGATTTTGAGAAACCATGCTTCAAACAACCACGTCCTAAAATCTTTTTAGTTTGTTTCGTTTTGCCTTAATGCCTCTGCATTATCGTTTTGCCTCTGTATCTGTCATACAGAGTCATCATCAAACCAAACCTGCAGGTATGTTTCATATTTCGAGCCAAAAAAGACGGAGTTTAGTTTAATTATATTAACGTCCCGTCTTAAAGCAACACTAAGACTATTTTGGGACGGACCTCGTCATTTGGAACCACATTTAGATAACGAGGACGACATCCAAGCTGGTACTCCCTCACCAAACTACCACACCACACCAGCCGGAGAACGTTTGGCCCCGACGGATTTAACGAATCCGAAATTTAAAATCCTCCTATTCTGAAGCCGAGACCTTACCACCAGGAATCCGCGGTTCCTCAAATCCGACTGAGAATTAATCTTTTATCGGTCTGAATATTAATGGAATTGAAGATCCCACATTAAAAATGCAAATGAAATTTGATACTTGGTCATGTCGTCCAAAATTATAAAAATGTGTCAACTTTTGGACCCAGTCATTTAAAGAATGAATAAAGAGCACTTTGGATGTCTTTTCTTTAGACATCCAAAGCGCATACTCGGTTTCCTTCTTCATATTATTACTACCCGCGGTGCCTTAATATGCGAGCATGTTAGGACACCGAAGGATGAGCATTCTGCATGCTAAATATTGAAGAAAATTCAGAACTGAGCATGTTTATTTTTCTTTCAGTACTCAAGGGAAATTGAATTAAAAAAATCCCTAAATCAATTTAAATCTAAATCGGATTTTATGAAGAGCTATGGTGACCGAATGGTACCCAATAGGGTTTGACAGTTTTTTTAAGTAAATTTGTCACATTCGAAAACCGGTTTTTAAAGTAAGAAAACAAGTTTTCCGGAACGCCTGGATATTCCAATTCTTCAAAATAATAATAATAAATAAATAAAATTGAATTTTATCGGTTGGGAACGATTCAACAGCTGAGGTATTAAGACGATGCAATGCGAATTTATTAACAAGTGTGAAGGTATATGTGCATTTCTGTTAAATGAACTAAAAAATTTGAACACTGAGATAAGTTTGAAATTATTATATGCTGTAGAAGAACGAATTCAAAAAAGAATACAAATAGAATTAGCAACTCTTTTGCTATATTTGCAAAATCCACAAAACATTTATTGTTCAGCGAAGAAACCTAGTGTACTTTCTTTAGCTTCAAAAACTGAAATTATGAAGTTATCTGGAAAGATATTGTCTAGAATATTTCCAAATTCTTATGTAGAAACCGATTCGGATGAAGAGTAAATAGAAGAAACTACTCAACAAAGTAATGCTTTTTTAAAAGAAGCCATGAAAAAATCAATTCATAAGGTTTTTGAAAACCCTGAAGAAAAGCTGACTTTTCATTATTTGATGCAACGAATAAAAGAACAAAGTTGTTAGATTTGTTATTTGATGCCATTAAAACCGTAAAACCAAGCTCAGAAGCTGTTGAACGAGCATTTTCAATTTCAAACTATACTGTGTCCAACATAAGAACAAAGCCACCGTTCAGTCGATATTTTATGTTTTTTAAAATCTTATTTTCTTAGGAGAAATTAAAATTACTGAAAACAATATAAATATTATTCAAAATTTTTGTTTAAGTTTTCATAAGTAATATGTATATGTAATCCTTAGTTTTACACACACATTATTATATATATATATATAGACTTCGTTTTTTGTTATTTTATATAACTTAGAGAAAATATTTTTCCCTTGACAAAAATTCGAAAACCGGCTAAAACCGGTTTTTTGGAAATATGGAATTTGAAAACCGGTTTTTCAAAAAGTCGATTTTTGTATAAATCCTAGTACCGAATAATTTTTTATTCGAGCTTCGTAATTCCACTAGAATTCCACCAAGTGCATGGGATGAATGCACGTTAAATTTACCCGTATCACTACGTTTTATTTCAGAGACCACAAAAATAAATTCTAAAATAAAATGTAATTTGAGATTGTATTGTTTTTTTTATTAGCATCACGTGCTATAAAATTCGCATATTGTTTATAAACTGCCAAATTTGGTGTTTCTATATCTTGAGTTATGGAGATCGAAACATTTCTATGAAATTGTCGTCAAAATTAAGCAACATTTTGTTGTTCAAGACGATAATTCCCGGGGGTTTGTTTTCTTTAAGAAATGGAGGAATATTTTTCTCTATATAAAAATATTTACAGGAGCAAGAGCAAGCACTGGGAACTTCATCTTACCATTGCGTGTATGTTTTGAGTGAAGAAACATAAATGCTTCTGATGAAGGGATACTCAGTCGGTCCCTGGATGACCGTCGATATCATGTCCACCATGCTTTTGGCCCTGCTCAGCGGACGCTTACTCCAGCGGATAACCGCTCCCACTACATCCCCAAGGAAGGTGGGGCTGAACAACACTTGGCTGCGACGGATTCCTTTCCTACAATTTAAGAGGAAAAGCAATAAAAAAGGAGCGTTGAATAAACTTCGCATTTGCATGAAATTGTGTATGTGCTCTGTTAAGCCACGTTCCTATGACCTGTCCTCCTGCAGACAGTGCACACTTTTCCCCCTTGGCCCTCACTTGCGGTTTTCTGGTAAATTGCCGGTAAGCTGGACAAGCATCAAAGCAGGCCTTTACGAATATAGTCATAAATATGTCAGCTGATCCATTCTTGGACCACCCCCGCCAACTGTGGACGTCGGTCGGGAACTTCCCACAAATTGTCAGTAAAATGAACATCAAAGAATCATGGAAAACCACAAGGAAGGGGAAAGAGGGCAAAATATGTTGGTCTCATGTCGTCGGAAAGCGGCTTTATATATCGAACCAACTTTATTTCATGAACTGAAAATTAAAAAATTCGAAACTCTAATGTCTTCATTCATTTATCTTACAGTATTTTCAAAAATTAACTTTTATTTACATCAATTAAAACCAGCCCATAAAAATTGTGTTTAACTCTCCAGCTGCTACTCCGGAGATTAACGTGAGTTAGCAATCAGTCCATTTTCAATTGCATCTAACGTTTTTCACAGTTTAGAGTGTTTATTTTTACGATTACAGACTTATTATATCATATTATCGTGTAACATACAGTATCAGTTCACTTTGTTTGAAAAATATTAGAACTTATTTGCAAACATTGTATCTAAATAGTGATGTTAAAAAATGACGCAATCGGAGGGTTAAAAATTATTTTTCCTCCCTGTGAATCAACCAACATAAGATTTTAAGTGTTTTTCATGTGTTCCACGAATATACCAGCGAATTCATCATTGAGGATGTATTAACAAGAATTACAAATTTCACTTAGACGTTTTGCGAAGATGGCTTATAAAAATGCTTGTTCAGTCTCCTAACCTCGACAAAGGTTAACCCTTTGCACTGATAATGCCTCCCTCTCAACATTTTTGGCATTTTATTAATTTATATTGTTAAAAATGTCCACAGAGTTGTAAGAAGATGAAAATTACTCTTTCGGGGAAATTCAATTTAGAACAAATATATTTGCAACATATCTACTTATTTTTGCAAATAACGCATCTAAATAGTGACAGAGTTAATATCGATATTATAAGCGAGTGGAAGAATTAAGTAAATAAAATAATGAAAATTATTTTAAAATATCCCTAAAACTTAATGAAATTAAAGGAAAAGATTTGACATTAACCCCAAAAAATGTATATTTTTAAAGAGGCGTAAAAGTGGTTATTACAGCGAACATTTATTAAAATATAATTTTGAAAACTTCATTCTGCGAGCATGCACTTCGTAAGAATTAAATTGTTGAATTTAGTATACTGCTGCAGATTCATCATCGCTCGCTCTTAAATTGTCCCATCTAATCGACTGCGATATCTTTGTATGCATTGCATCAAAAAATGATTTTATCTTGTCACTGCCGCTTAAAATTTGTGAAATAAAGATGGAAACAATGGTAGATACCTTGTAAAGAGCGACTGAACAACGACTA
>JAPMOR010101287.1:0-14903 GCA_026543865.1 Argiope aurantia
ATTATAAAACTAGGAATATCCAAAAAAATTCAATTTTTAGATAGATGTTTAATTTGAGTTATGAAATTTATCCCATCGTATTAACTGCTTACCAGCAATTTTGCTAAAATTGTCTAATCTATTGCATTAGCGGTTAATTGAATCGCCAAAGACATCATTCTATTGATTATGGTTGCCAACCGTAGTTAAGCCAAAACTACGCCAATGGCATGCAATTAATACACAAATATATGAAATTTTTCATTTTCTTTTATTTATTCAGTCGTTTTAAATATATATATATAAGGTGGGTGAGGAATTTAAACTTTACTTCCCTATATATTTATAAAAACAAATAAAGTAAATTAACAGTATTTATGAAAACAACCGAAACATTCATTTTTTCAGAAAATATTTCCATTTTTTCGGTTTCGTTTTTTTTTTTTGTTTCAATACCGATTAAAATTTAGAATATCAAAAACCTTGTCATTTAATGTTTCATAAATTCTTATGAAAATTTCATAAGAATTAATGAAACACTTAACAAAAATATTCAACTGATGATTTCACTTCAGAAAGAGACGTTCCACATTGAAAGATATTTTTTTAATAATCCTGAATTTAGAGATTCTGCATTTTCTCTTTAATTTATGGTGAAACTAATTGATTTGTCAACATATTTTCATAAATAAATTACTTTTTCATACTTAATTTTTTTATTCAAATGAATAGATAGAAATTGCATACAATTAAATTCAGTTTTATATGTATAAAATTTAATTAACCCATAATCATTAACAATAAATGTGGATTATTGAGCATATGCATATGCATTGTGTCAGAATGAATAAGTCGTTTTCTGGTTATTTTATACACAATACACGCTTTGCTTAGTAAGATAAAAAGTAAGTGCCGAAAAGTCGATTACATTCTGTTATACCCAGCACTTAATATATCTTTATGTTATCATCAAGACTTCAAAGAACTTGGCACCATGCTACTTTTCAAACAATTACATACAGTCGGCTTAAAGGTCTGCCGGGAGCCGCAAAAAATATAAAGACCGACTATCATCAAAGAATCATCGGAGGCAAAACTTTTTATGGCAGTATAAGCTGGTTGTTTTCATTCACTAATGCTTAATTTTGTTTGTCACTAAGCACGCCCTGAGCGCTGATTAATCCTGAAAACAAAAGCGTAACTTTTGCTGCAAATTAAGTAATGGAAAAGCTATGTATGCTGTTTTTGATGTTCACAGAAAGCCAAAGGGGGCGATAAAGAAGGAGAAAAAAATTTTCTAGGATTAAAAGATCTTTTTAAAGCATATGGAGAGTTTTTATAGAACTTTTAAAGAACGTAATTTAACTTTAGAGGAAAGAGGTAATTATTTTTAATGCGATGAAAGCATCGCAATTTGTTTTCAAAAATTTGCATCTCGAAGATGACCAAAGCATTAAGATTCTTGATATGTGTTTTTGCTTTCTTTTAATTTAAAATTTTAGAATAATCGCATACAAATACTTTAGTGAAAGCAATGATTTGAGTTGTTAGAAAATTGTCTTAGGTTTGTATGCTTTTTTTAAAAATTGAAACCACTTTTGGAACATTGTTAAAGCTGCGGATTCGATGATTGCAGAGATTTTGCGTAAGCTTAAGTGAATTATTGAAATTGCATTGTAGCTTTTTTTTTTGAAATTTCTACTCTTTATTTTAAAAATCTTCATAACTAGAAATTCTGAAAACTTAATATTTACATTAGCGATCAAATTTTAAACATATAAGATTCATTTAAATATCCATTATGCAATATTAAAAAAAATTATGTGAAGGAAATTTAATCTAACTTATTTTTGCATATGTAGCTAAGCCCAAGGTTCAGTTACTGCTAAAAGAAAAGAGGAATTTCCGCTTATCAGAGTAATCTTGGGCTTTAGCTGAAATAGATGCCAGAATTAACTGCAATGTTCTAAAGATACTGATTTCTTGAATGATTTTCAAGGGAAATTGGCGCATAGTTGTGTTTCCTTTAAAGATAAATAAAGACATCAAAATCCATTTCCTTTTGCTGCAAAAAGTTATTTTTTAAAGTACAAATCAATTTACAAGTTTTTTTTTCTTTGCGAAATCTTACTTAAGGGTATAGTCAGAAAATGAAAATTATATTAATTTTCCATTAATTGATTTTCTATAACGTTATAATTTAAAGCTCAAGGTCATTGACGGGGAAAGAAATCCTAGACACATCCTAGTTTTTTAACATTATTAGAAACTACGTAATTCAATCAAGTAATCGTAATTCCGCTTAATTTTTGTAACAAACCAAACTTTTGCTAATATCTCTTGAGGAATTAATGCATCTTTGAAAAGAAAATAATTTTTTCTGTATTTTTGAGAATCTACCTCTTTTTTTAATTTTAAAAAGAAATGTTACTCTTAAAGATATTTAAAATTAAGTGTGTTAGTTAACATTCGAAAAATTGCGTTGAACTGTCAAATAACTAAACACTTCAATCTGGGTATAGGTACGAACATCAGCATTGATTTCAGAGTCAAGAGGCAACTGTAAAAATAAATGAAAGCCATCAAGGTAGTAATATTTCCTAATTTCAGCAAATGCAAATTTAACTGAATTTTACTAATTTTTCATATTTCTTACTCCCTTAATAAAACAACGCTTCTAATAATGGTTAATAGTAAAACACCATAAAATTTTAATTTATTAAAAAATCATGGCATTTTTAATAAAAATCAAGAGAGTTTGGTGGTGCTGAAATATAATAATATATGTTTTTCATTTATGGATGAAATATAATAAAATGTATTTATTAATACCCAATATAATAAAATTGAAACTGAATTCAGTTTGTACCGGAATAGATTTTTTCATATAAATTGTGAGGTAGCAAAGGAAATGCTAGAAGATATTTCTACCATCCAATAGAACACTAGAAAATTGCACTTGAAGCCAATAAAGTTTCAATAGCTGAAAAATATGGCTTACATCACTTGCCTATTCTTACGCAATTATGACAATGCATTATCAGTAAGTGATACTTTGTTATAGGCTTCTAACACGAATCATGCATTTTATAATTAAATTTGCAGAGTCGGAAAAACTATGGAAAAGATTTTCTTTCTATTTCCACAAGAAATTATATCGGTAAAATCAAAAATAGAGATGTATGAAAGTACTCATTTACGTTTCTTTTTTTAAAAAATAAAGAAATAATTTAGTACAGCATTTTTTAAAGAAGTAAACATATTTTGATATATTATTAAAGACTGCAGAATTTGTTATCAATTTATGAGTCATCATTATCCTTTTATTATTGCTCCGCTTTGCAAATTTCGTACCGATGGAAATTGTCTAGAAAACGATTTTCTCTTAGTAACTTAATCTTCTTAACGTTATGGCTTCTCACAAATTGTATGCATGCCATTTTCTATTTTTATAAATATATACTTGTCTTTTGATCCGTATTTTGATTACGTTTTCTTCTGTTATTTATCAAAATTAGAAACAGGAGGCATCATTTCCAGAAGAGATATATCTCGAGAACATTTGCCGTTGGAATTCAATAATATATCCTACATATCACCACTTCTTATACAATTTAAAGTTAAGGCTTTATGGAGTTTCAATGTTTATTAAAAACCTCTGTGTTCATGTTGTATTTGAAAGACATCAAAGACAACATCTTCTTTTTGTTGTATTACTAGCATTTTTGCTATCTTTAGATGTTTTCATTTCTTATTATTTAAAACTGATATAAAAACAGCATAAGGTGAATATATATTTGCTGTTTTATAGATGATTTTAGTTCGAAGAAAGCTTTGAGAATGAATACTTTAAAAATTGTGGAAGTAAAAGATTTGGAATATAAATTTTAAATTATATATCTAATTGATGAATTAATTAATTTAATGTATAAGCACTTTTATACATCAGCCTCATAGGCAATAAATATTTTTTGACTCTGAATTAAGGAATAACTGTCTATTTATGCATAAAATATTAACTACATGGAATCTTGCTAAAATAATCTTTAAAACAATTTCAATTCATAGTTTGGACCGTAGCTGAATATTGCATTTCTACCGGAATTTACGGTATTCTGTCAAAATTAGATTCGTGTATTGTGTAAACGTATTAAGCAATTGAAATTTCAATGTTTATAATCACATGTTCACGTAATATCTTTTTACTAGAAGGGGAATAAAGTTTAAAAAAATGTTGAGCAAATGATAAACTAAGGTCTATAGCGTTTTCGAGAATATTTCTTACTAAAAGACAACAACGATATATTTTAACATGCTGCCCTTTCGTATTTAATTTTTGCTTGTAATGTTCAATTCAATGTTACTTGCCCAATAAACATTAACTGCAGGACCCTATTTTCTTCATGTTTTCAGAAAGATAATGTGTTGTGAGATAAATGTTCATTGTTTTAACAAAATAACTTGATACAGTAGAAAAATAATATATTGAAGTCTAAACCCTATGAATCTAAAGTAAAACAAAAATGAATTAGAACTATATATATATATATATATTTTAATTTTATTTTGTACGTGGACAAAAATGTGCTACATCAAGCTAGAAATTGTATTTGTTTTATGACTCTTGGGCAATATATTGTTAAGAAGCAATGCAAAAGCATGAGTTATATATCATTTTATTTGTCATTTGAGCTGAAAATTTTGATTATTTTTTTTACCAGATAGTATCAAGCATAGTAACATTTCGTTTTAGAAGTTGACCTATTTTGTGACGAAGTAAAAATTTTATCCTGTCAAAAATGCACCCTCTAATTTCACACTTTAGATGAATTTCCATTTCCATGCATTTTTTTAATTTATGATTTTGATTAACGTCCTTTTGAAGTAAAAATTCTGTAACACAAACCAAATAAACTATACATAAAGCCAAAATTCAATACTTAGATGCTTTACTTGAAATATATTATTCGAAAGGACATTGATTACATTACACGAATTACATGTACGTCATCTCTAATATTTATTTTGCAGTTATAATATATATATCGACTTTCTAGTCCTTTTCCCCACAATTACTGAGCAAAAGGAAGTTTATAAAAGAAAATGTTGTGTAGTAAAGTATCTTTAATATTATTTGGGTGAATTACAATTATACTATACACGTTTTTAAGTATTTAAAAATGCCAAGTCGAGTCACATCGACTTTAAAAGAACCGATATTGCAGATGAAAATATAATTTTGATTATATACAGCCGAACAAATCAGCAGAATTGATTTAAGAGTAATTGCTCTGAATCATTAATAATTATATCAACATTTTTATGCTGTAAAATTGTCATCGGAATTCACTCATGTTACATTTTATATTTTGATGAAATCTTGATTAAATATTGTGAAATATTTAAAATATTCAACTTTTTCCATGTATGTCACATAAAATATTTTTCCAAACTTGTTTAATACATACTTAAGTTTTGCATAACATTTCGCATGCTAATATCTCTGACTGTTTTAATAATTATGCAAAAATCATATGAATAATAATACATTAAGCCTTCAAAACAAATATGTTTAGAATATATTTATGCAATATATTACATTTGTTTAAAAATATAGGAGAAAAATTTAAGAGATTGCAGTTGAAAGCAAATATTCATGGAATGATTCATGGTGTAAACAACATAATGAAATTTATTTTAAGAAAATGCTGAAAATGGTAATAAACTATTTTAGCAAATATGAATAAAAAATACATATAATGAACAAATAAATAAAATTATCGTCCAAAAAGTGTTTTCAAAATCATCCCCTGTAATATTTTAATAAAAAAATTTTAAAAATAAATAACATTATTTTTTATTATTCCATTATAGCAGCCACGAAATGTACAGAAAAATAACATTTGGAGAAAATGGAAGTCATTCTTATTTTGAAACAACTTTTGTAACTTGCCTTAACTGAATGTTAAGAAAGAATTGCAATTTCGAGATTTCATAGAAAGAAGAGTTTAAAAGGGCAACATAAAAGTTGTTATTTTTGCAAATCTCCCTAAAACAAGTGAAAGCACATGATTTACATTTACATATTAATTTGCTTCTCAAATAGGAAATACAAAATTAGTAAAAAAAAGATTGCTGCAACTCTGCAAATAATCTACAAATTTACTCTGTTTATATAGTATCCAATGTATTCTTTCAGGAAACATTGGAGTAGAAAATATGTAAGTATTTCAAAATTCATTTCATTTCGAATTTAATTTTCTGATATTTGAAAAGCGAATGTTTGTTCTCAACTTTATTTTTCCTTACTGTTAAATCTACAAAATTCGTATTGTTTCACGGAAATTTTTTAAAATATGACAAATTTCACAGCACGTTACTTAACACGATTACCGCCATTCCGCACTGTTTGTACTATTCTGAAGTTCATTTAAAAACAAATTTAGAGCAACTGAAAGCAAATATTGAAAAATTATTTTTCAGAATTTGTTAAACAAACTGTACAAAGGAGAAATACATTGAAAAATACGCCGTTCTGCAAATCCCTGTACCGGTATCGGGGAAAATGTATTATGAAATTAAATAAAGCAAATCTACAAAACTTTCAAATATTGAAACGAAACTTGCTACGCTTCGACGCATTCTGGTCACGAATTAGTATCCAATTTTCAGTTTTCTCCAAACATATTCTCTCGAGTTGAGCTTAAAATAATGTTAATTCGTGAACGCTTGGACCCAAATTCTCTTATGTGTCTTACACCTGCTCCCGTCTCGAGAGACTCGAGTATATTACATTGTTGCGAATCCTAAGCTTACAAAAATATCATTTATCATTCACTCCCCCGGCGAGAAGAAAGATGGAAAATTGTTTCATTTACTTAGAGTACTACCCTGGAGGGATTAGTATTTATTCCTTTTTCTATGTGGAATACTTTCTCCTGTTGTTTCTGAAAACAATCAAACGATTCATGGTTTCGACTAAGATAACACAAAATTCGTAGAATCTGACACTGTCATCTTAGAAATGTATGCACGTATTCTGTTACGAAAATAGATGACATACTACTATGAAGTGTCTTGTTTCCTTTTTTGACACTAAGTTAAAACGGTTATGATAAACTATTAACATTCTGAAACAATTATAATGGAATCAAAATGTTTGAGGAATGTAAATTAATTGAATTACATGAATTAAATTTTCAAAAATGGGTGTGAAATAAACCGTAACCAGCAACTCTGACCTTCCTGAAGGCGCATGGAAAAATCTGAATGATCGGACAACCACAACAGTAACACTGGTGGGAACTATGATTGAGTCGTAAGGGTCATCACCGACCACGGGATAACCTTTCTCATCGGAAGTACGTCTCGTCATTTATAGGAGATAGCTTATAAAAAATTACTTTAGATAAATATTTGCCTTACAAGGAAACTATTTTATTTTCCGAACTTAAGCTGATATTGCCGAGCATCAATGAGTTGTATCACGAAGCCAATTAAATAATCTAAATCCTAATGTAACAATCATGATTGATGTATTTAAACAGAATCAGTTTTCAATCACAAGAGAAATTATGCATGATAAAATTTATTTCCCAATGCAAGTTCTTTCATATCCTGAAATGTTTTCTATTGTCCCAGGTGAAGCATTTTAATAGAAATTCCATAGAAATATTTATGATATCATCCACAGTTCAACTGTCCTTCTGCAGTTTTTATAAACTTCAGTTCAAATTAACATTAACTATAATATTTGGTAATGATGGAATTAGAGTTATTATGCCTGGAAAAATTATGAGTTATTATAATTCGAAATATGATTTAAGCGATGTTTTGTTTAATGAATGAATCTCCAAATTAAACACTATAGAATAAAACAAGTTTCAACAAGAAATTTACCTTTTAAATGAAGGCAAGAATTTTAACATTTTAATCCCACAAATAAATTTATACAAATAAATTAACACTAATTACTTTCTTGAATCCTTGAAATGTTTTAATTTATTTTTTTTTGTCGCTAATCAATACCTGGTACCTATGACAGAGAATCAAAACTTATACACCTTCATATATCAACCAGCCCACAAGTATTGCGTATATAGATATGTAGAGGATATTATATGATAGTCCGTAATTGAAAAGTATTAAAAGGCCGTACTTCAAGACAGACTACATTAGCAACCATTCATCTAATGCATAATTGTTTTATTATATCCTTCTTTGTTTTTAAGAATTTGAATGTTTTGCTCAAACCTTATCAGTCAGTAATGACTTATAACTTTCATCCAGGCTGCTTTATTTTACTGATGGTATACATTTAAAAATTTATACCCTCTTATAAATTTACTTTCGGAGTCATAAAGTTGAAATATAACTGAAAAATACATTCAGTTATATTTCAACTTTACATACATGTTTGATATCTTTTGCAGATCAGAGAAGACATCAAAATAGGCTGTTTAAACTGTTAAGGAAAAATGAAATTGAAAATCAAAATTCATTAATTTTTAACAATAAATAAAATAATTGGGATTGATTTTTTAATTCCATTGAAACATTCGAACATCTGCATAAGACGTACTAAGAAAACTCTAGATTATTTTAAAGAAAATGTTAAAATGACATTTTTAGACATCATTACAGATAAACAAGGATACTAATCAAGATGTTTTAGTTTTCATCAAGATGTTTCTTTTCCACTTACGTGTACTGAAAATGACTTACTATTTCTTCATTTGTATTCAATTGATTAAAAAGAATTTCCATTCATTTGATTAAAAAGATCTTGTATAAGTTAGCTGAAAACTGAACACTCAAATACTTTATCCTAATGATGTAAACATATATATGAAGTAAAATGGTTGCACTATGCCATTGACACTGGCTTTAGAATTGCTACAAAAGAATGATTTCCCGGTATTTATAAAACTAGTCTGTATATCCTTTAATTATCTTATAAATACTCTTACTTTGCAATCTTCTTACATTAATTCATGTATTTTATCATTGTCTTACATACAAAAAAAATGTAAGATGAAAATGATTAAATCTCTGGTTCTCTAAAAGGGGCCAAACACTTTTTTTCCCCTTACATGTACAGAAAGTAATTTACTGTTTCTTCATTTGTATTCAATTGGAATAATAATGTTCAATGCCTTCAGTCATCTACTAAGTTTTTAAGCGATATTTTTCATACAAGTGCTCTTGCTTATGCATAACATATTTGTTTTATGAGCGAATACCGAATTCATTTCTTAGTTTTCATATATATTTTTTATTTTGCACATTTTTAACAACTGTTTTCAAAAGAGAAAATAATGAAATTCAGTTTTTATGATTCACCAATTTCTTAGCAGTGGTTGAATACAGTAATTGTCCAAACTAAAACTATTGAATTGGATTCTTTAACAATGGTACATAAATGTAATCAGCAAAATGAAATTGATATAATTATTTTCCTTTTTATAATTTCCTTTTTATAAGATAAAAAGGAAACATTTTAATAATTTTAATTTTATTTCTAATTTGGTTGTGTGTTCTATTGTATGTTTGGTGGAATCACTTTGAAATAATTTTACTGATTTTCTTTCCATAGGCAGTCTATAAATCCAAACTGTACTGTGGTTATTAAGACAATACTTATGAAATTTTGAACCAGAGGATATAACTGCTTGCGAATCGCAAGCGCATTCTTTTATCTCCATAAAGATGCGAGGCTCCACATGTTGGAAGTCATGATGACAAGGATTCATGAAATGGATTTGGAATTTCTGGATATCCTTCCGTACTGTTCCAACTTCTCCATTGTATTATGCCCATTACTGCCTCTATAAAACTGCTTGAACATGAGCAAACTGAGCACATCTGGTAATGCAGAAAATCGGACCATCAATTCCCTACAGCAAAAACTGTCTATTTTTTAAATAAACTTTGTAAAGCTTGAAACAGTGATGAATAAGATGAATAGCGGTGGATAATATTAGTGAAAATATATTTCTTTCTTGCATTTTTCTGCATCTATTCATCTTCTTAGATGTTTAACCAATAAAACTAAAATTCCATGCTTTGTTGTTTATTAAAATACTATTTTCTGGTTTTTTAAAATATATTTTAAATGCTTTTAGTCTACATCGAGGTCAAAATTTAGAAATATTTCTTTAGTAATAAAAATTCATAATTTTTAACATTTTTCCTGTACTATCATAATACGAAATAAACGTACGAAAAATTCTAAGAGTTAACAGAAAATCAATCGCTATTAATTTACAAATTTTTAATCAGTCGTCGGCAAATTTATCTTTGAATAATCATGAATTTCTATAATAATAAGGATTACAATATTAGTTAGGACTAACATTATCTAATAAATATTGCATAATAAGAGCCTGCTTTAATTTGGTTAGTATCACATGATTTATAAAAACCATAATGTGCATATAAGTTAAAGTGTTATTTAGAACGATTATTCCAACACGTTTTATATTCTATTAAGTAAGGAAATATTAGAATAATATCTATGACTTCATTGTACCGAAGAAGATGTCTACATGTATTCAAATGTCTATTGAAAATATCCTTACATTCAAAATGAGATTCATATTTGAAATTCAGATCACTCACAAATCTTCCATGTATTGTATTTTAAACAGTCCGTTACTTAAATATATTCATTATTATAACAAAACATTATTCATGTATAAATGTGACTCTATAAATAGAATAAATTTATTTCTATAAAGGCGACTTTCTTAAAACTATCTAGTAAGCATATATTTAAATTGATATCATGAATCTACGGGGACAGAATATTTGGTTATAGAAAACACACTGGAAAGGTTATTCGAATCATTTGCATATATGCTATAAAGATTTTCTGTGATATCTGTTTATAACTATATAGTTTTATCAGATAGTAATATATTACTTCAATACTTTTAGCGAAGTTTCATGAGCTTATACAGTAGTGCAGAATGAAAATGCTTAACTTATATTTTTCATGCATTGTCATTATATATTTTAACTGCAGAAATAATGTTATAGCGATTATTAATTTGTATCGATTTGCAACAATAAAAATAAATGTATCTTTTTTTTGTTATTGCGTCATCATTAAAATTATTCTGTCACCCGTGTGTTTGAAGAATGACAAAAACTGCAGTATTTTGAGTCTAGCCTGCACAGATTATATTTTAAATCAATATGATATTTAATATTTATATAAAAGGAAATATTGTTTTGAAAGCAAAGGATTTATACATCGAAATTTTATGCAAAATAATATAATCTTCCAGTATAATGGCTTAACAAAATAAAACTAGCAGGAATGCTCTCCCTGAAACTTAACGGCATAGTAGTTACAAAATATAGATATTTGGTTTGAATTTAGTATTTTCCTGAATCTGCCGCGAGAATATGTATTTTGGACACTTTTTTGCCATTCGATTCATACCAAAATTAGACAGGAAATTGCAATTGTAGACACAAGATACCGTACCGAATTTCACAGACTTACGTCATTGGGTTTATGAGTTATTGCGTTTACATTCAAGCGTAGTATGTTTTAATAACATTGTAATAAAAGGAATTTGTAATATAATTATCAGGAAAATGTCAAATAAAATTTGATACTTTGGAAAATCTAAATATGTTATTCTTGAATTTACTTTTTATATAAATAATGCAGATTCGAATGAAAGTAATAAAGACAGATGATAACTTGGAAAAAAATTGAATGAATGATCATTGCAAATCCACAGATTTCAGAATGTGCAATTTTCTTTAAATTATAAAATTAATATGTCCAACATAATTAACTTCATTTAAATATGAAGTGCGTCTAAAACCCATTTTTCTAATAATAACTTGCAATTTTTTTCTATCCATTACCATTTTTAAAAATGCATTCGGTAACTTTATGAATGAGATTGTATTTTAGAAATAAATAGTTTTGTTAAAGGATAAATTTTTTTAAAAAGGCAGGGAATCTATAAACTTAAAAAGTTTTATAAAAATTTAAAATTTTCAATGCTATGTGTTAAGTCTCATTGCTTTTAAAGTGGAAATATGAGACTTTAGTATTGTAATTTATAATTTTTTTATAGGCAGGAAAAGATAAATATTTTGGTATTTAATTGCAAGTGTATATTAAAAACATTATATCCTGTTTAATGGCGGATGGCACGAAATATGATAATACAGTCAAAACTGTAAGAGCATGCACCCACACACTTAAATCTAATAAAAGCCTTGTTAGTAATTGAATATTAATGTATATACATATACTTTGATTTCATTTTTTAATGCAATATATTTTAATTGAAGTAAACTGGTAGCACACTGTAAAATAAATAGTTAAACAACCTGAAAAAAATAAAGTATTTGAAAAAAAAACATAAATGTAATTCAATCTAATGCGTTGTTTATCTGTTTTTCTTGCAATTAACATTTTTTTATAAAAGCTGCAATTAATTTTTTGCTTGGGAGCAAATTTAATTTGTTCACATTATAAATTAAAAGCGCTATTTTTGGAAGAAAAATACATATATTTATTATTATTTCATTAATTTTTTATTAAATTGAGATGAAGACGTGTTTTTTTCGCATTTTCAATTAATTTAGAATCGCAATTTCAATTAATTTATAAGGTTATGCCATCGAACTGAAAAAGATCATCGCATGACTACCAATAATCTCAATTTTCCTCTATCTCAGGCTTATCTCATTTTTCCAATTTTTTTTATTACGAAGTTAAAAATGAATTTATCGCTACCATTAACTAATATAGCAAGAGGTTTTTGATATGTTAAATAGACGTCAAAAATAATACACCATATCTGTTACAAATTGAGAAAAATTCAACTTTTATCATCATTTCGAAAATGCTTTGAAATTAAAATAGGTGGTATTGCTGGTTAAGCAATAAAATCTCTCATGTTGTTATCATGTCTATCTCTAATCTTAACAGAACATTGAATTTTTAAAGTTTTAGTATTTTAAAGTTTATAGCATTCGTATTTTCTCTCACGAAATATAATTACATTTTTTATTCATATTCTGCATCGGATAAGTATCTAAAGCAAAGGTACAGCTTAAAATTAACTTAATAATTTGTTGTCTTTCTTATTTTTGAGTAAATAAATGCATTTTTAAATTACATACTTTCTCTAAAGGTATTAAAAAAAATTAAAAATGTTTTTTTCTAAGAAATATTGATAAACTCTGATGTCCTTATTACTTTTTTAATAGCAGAGACTTCATTATAGGAATATTTGTTATTGCAAACCCTTTTGATCCTGACTTGTGAGAAAATTAGATTTTTGAAAATTTTAGAGTTTAGATTGGAATGATAGTTACATAGTTTGGAAATTTTAAAGTTGAATTCATCCCTTTTATCGTAGATACCAAATATTATTTTATCATTAGTAATTTCGATTTTTAAATCCAGAAAGGTAGCCTCAAGTTAATTTTTATTTGTTTCTGTTAGAATTAAATCTTTTGGATAGCAATTAGCAGCAATATTAGTATTGTCGAAGTTTATCAAAAGTAGGTCATCAATATATCTCCACCCGTTTATTAAATTATATTTGATTTTTTCTCATATTAATGTGGGAAAATATTAGCTAAGGCACATGAGAAAGCTGTTCTCATTGGAATTTCCTTAACTTGTTCATAAAAATTAATACCATTAAAAACGTAATTTTCAGTAATATTAAAATTACTTAACTCTAGCCAGATATTTTTAGGAATCACATTTTCATTTAAATATTCATCATATATAAAAGTGCAGACCTTTATTAATTTTTCATGAGGTAGATTGGTGTATAAATTTTCGAAATCATAAGTATTAAGTTTATTAATTTTGTTATCTTTAAGAAAATTTAGTACTTCTTTGTTACTAGAAATAATAAAGTTGTCTTCATCTTTTATCTTGTCCAGTATAATTTTTAAGTATTTAAAGAAATGTTTACCCGTATAGTAATTATAACTGCCAGTGCTACAGGTCACGAATCTGAATTTTAATGATTTTTTTATGAAATTTAACTGTTGGGAATAAATAAGGATAGTTTAAAGAGCAAGTCTTAATTTTCTTTTTCTTGAAAGCTAGCATTTTTTTTATCTAATTCCTTTTTCCCGGTGTTCTTTAACATATAAGTTGTGTTACAGCTATATTCATTAATTAAAAGTTCTTTTAAATAATATTTACAAATTAATCAGAAATTATTTGCTGATTTATCTATTACTGTAATAACAAATTTTTTATTTCGTTTTTAATGTTTTACTAAAACAAATCCCACGTTCTTTAGATCTGTCAAAATCAGTATTCATTTTCATTTTAATCTCCTTTAAAATTCTCAATTACCATTCTCCGAAATTTTCCTCAGGCCAATTATATTTTCTAGATAATTTAGCAATAAAAACATCCAAATCTTTACCAATAGAAATCAAAATTTTGTCATGGTTTATTTTTTCTCTTAATCTAAATTTTGTTCCTCTTCCCATTAAATATCTTAAAGAGTTGGATTCAATAATTTTTAAATTACCTGTAATAATATGACCTTTATCAACATTTATGAAATCTTTAAAGATTTCTTTGTTACAGTAACAATATGTTATATATATTTTATCTAAATTTTTGCTACAGTAATTATAATTACAATTTTTTTTCTTTAAAGTTGAAGTGTAACTAAACGCTACTGAAACGGTTGTTTTATCTGATAGAGTAATGCTCTCTAAATACTATGAAGTTTTTCCTGTTCCTTTGTTGGTTTTAGTTTGAATAAGAAATAATTTTCTTATTCAAACTTCTTATTATAAGAAATAATTTTCGTATTTTTTTGTGTAACAATAACATCTGTGTTTTAGAAGTAGCTGCATTTGCGCTCTCTAAATACTATGAAGTTTTTCCTGTTCCTTTGTTGGTTTTA
>JAPMOR010101288.1:0-26322 GCA_026543865.1 Argiope aurantia
AAATAGAAAAGAAGAACAATGATTCTTTTAAACGTCTAAGACCTGACGCTATTTCTTTCTTTTATTCCTTACTGAAAGCAATACTTTTTCCTTATAATGACCTCTTTGATAGACAATAATTTGATTTTCTTCCCGGGTTGATTGAAATTAAAAACAAGTAACGACGATTAAATCGAGTGAGATTTGTTTTTAATGGCTTCGAGTATGTGATGTAAAAAGTTAAGAAAGACTTTAATGGTACCCCCCATTTCCAATCTCTTCAAGTTAGCATTTCGAATGATAAGTTCTTGCTTTTTAATCATTAAACTGGAATGACGGATGAAGAGGGAACTTTTGAAAGGGAGTTTTAAATGAAATTTAAAATCTCTGCTGTATTTCCATTCCCATTCTCCATTTTAATGCGGACAATTATAGTGAGAGAGTTTTTTTTCCCTGTTTAATAATTTACCCTATGATTTGTCTTCCTCGCCAAGTTATTCTGTGACTGGATTTGAAAGTAATTTAATTCGAATTCGGGGAAATTTTCATTTACCAAAGTAACCTTATGTTAATTGATCGCACGAGAGCAGGTAGTCATTAAACAAAGAAACTTATTTGGAAAAAGTACTGAGTAAAGATTTGCAGTTAAAAGCAGTATTAAGTTTGTGTTGGAATCGATGGTTTATTTACAATATGTGATGAGTTTATTATGCTATTAAAGATTGTTTGGGGGCGATTTTTAGAATCCATCCTGAATTTAAACTGCATTTATGCAACCTTAGCTTTGACATTATCAATAATAGTATTTCTTATTCGTATAAAATTGATATCTATTTTTATTTGTGCCATCTATTGTAATTTATATTTTATTTTCTAGTAAACGATTCGGATACCATCTCTATTTATCAATTTATATTAGTTGATCTCTATTTATTAATTTATATTATATATCTATTCTCATCAAGTGACATCTCAAATATGATGATGGGAATCTTCAGGTAAGACGATTGTTCTCGCTACCTTGGTAATATTGGAGTAAAGCAGAATTATTGCCTGACAATACCGGGATGTATCCCCTACGGAAGGAGTTGTATCGTGACCGGTGATGGCCATTAAAAATTAACCGTCGTTTCCACTTCATTGCTGTAGGGATGATGAAATCATTCAAATACGTATATCTTCGTTCCAGGCAGATGCAAATACGATGCGGGATATTGTTTTCTGGTAATGAGATTTCGAGATTGTTTTATATGAATTCTATATTTAATTTTACAAACTCAATTTCTGTATAATTATCATATTTAAATTATATATTGTTTTTTAGAACCTCGAATATGAGGGTGAAAATTCCAGACAGATATTCTTGTATCGCTTTGAAAGCGACTTAGGTCTGACTAATACGTCAAAAAAAAAAAAAAAAAAAAAAAAAACGAAATTTTCACATTAATATAGTGGATGGTATTAACAACTATTTATTTATATTTCATTATCGACAATTATTTGCAAAATATCTGTATTTTTTTATTATTTTCGACTCAATTTATAAATAAAATTAAGGTTGAATTTTTAATCAATTCTTCTTATTATCAGAATTTATTTCTTATTAGATTATTGAACATAATGGAAAATGCCGCATTAAAATACAAATATGCAAATAATTACTGATATTGCCAATTTCTCATTTCTTTGATTTTAATTATTTTTACCAATTTAATCATAAAGTTAGTATTTAAGTAAAGAGCTGTCAGAGCACATAAGGGGTAAAGAAGGGAAAAGAGGATACACTAGCCAAAAAAGCTTTAAACTTCGAATTCCAAGAAATATTTTTTCATGAGTCCAAAATCTAGCTCAGGAATGAGTCTAAAAAAACTACGCTTGCCGATGCTACAAACAACACATTCTAGTGGAAAAGTCATTTGTTAATCGCGAAAAGTAATAATTAATCTGAATTCGAAGTTAGAGAGAAACATTGATTATTTGTGAAAGCGAAAAATAAAATGGATTCAATGCCCATCTGTCTTTGCAAATGATTTTACATTCCTAAATATACAGAATTTAGTAAATAAGTGTCCTTACGCATAATTATAACCAGTGTCTGCCAATATGCTTATTACCATCAATTTGTTCTCATTATTCACAAAATACATTTTAATTTTGGATTGAATCTGACACTGCTTACATCTACTGACACACTTCAGAAAGTGTTAGTTATTATATCCAAACCAGCAGTGATATGAAATTAGCTTCAAATAAACCTAAACACATACTGGCGGAAAATAATTAAATGGACTGACATCTGGTCATCTGGAGACGCCAGATATACATAGTAGAAAATCAAAAAAGCTAAAGATAATGCTTATGTGACTACTGATAGAGATGTCTTGACAAGAAATAAATAAGCAAATAGACTTCCAACTAGAGTGAATCAGTAGGACTCATCTCCACAAAACTTTCTCGAATACTCTCAAATAACTTTCCATACCAGAGAAAATCTTATACGGCACTAGCAAACAATAGCTACAAAATATTAACTTTTGTTGTGAATTTGGCATTTTTACTGAATCTGTCCTGCCAGGTATTATTTGGCTATTAATCCCCCCCCCCATGCGTTAATAATATCCAAAAATAGAATTTCTGTCTTAAACACGTTTTTCTCAACTAATTGATACAAAAATTTGACGCAATATATGTACATGAGATCACGAAATCCCATACCAAATTTGACGCAATATATGTACATGAGGTCACGAAATCCCATACCAAATTTGTTGCAATATATGTACATAAGGTCACAAAATCCCATACCAAATTTGATGCAATATATGTACATGAGGTCACGAAATCCCATATCAAATTTGATATATTTAAGGCAATGCGTTTTTGAATTATCACCCTTACATATTTCTGAAGTACAGACCAATAGACAGTTAACCCATAGTTGGATTTAGCTCAAAATTTGACAGGTGTCTACACTATAGAGGTTAAATCTGTGTATAGAATTTTATCTGTATAGCTCTTTTTGTAATTATCAGGTAAACTTATATTCGAACAGCTCGACAGATGGACTTCATCTGAACAGAATTTGCTCCAAATTTGATAGAAATCTGGAAATTGGCTGTAAAGATTGCACACCGAATTTCGTCCGTTTAGCTTTAAAAAAAATTTAGTTATCTTTGTCACAAACAAACGAACATTTTCCAAACGTTTTTTTTTTTTTAACTCAGAAATGTCTAAAATGTGGAGATCTGTTAAAATCTCGAGTTCGAACTTTTTTGACAATTACTATACTTTTTCTATAGTACGTATACGAAAATGTAAAAATGCATTGACTATCAACAAAAATGGTAAATTATTGCTTGAAAGCTCACGAAAATCAGCATGGTTTTGGAATTATTCCATTAAACATAATGAATTTGCTAGTAAATGTGTTGGACAATTTTTTTTTATTTCTGATTCATTTTATAACATCATAGTATAGGGAGAGAGAATGAGAAGCGTTCTTTCTACTCATTCTATTCTTCATCTTTCATTGGAACCAGTTGTCTTTTCTCTCTGAATCGATATCTTATAATTAATTGTGAAATAAAAATTGGAAAGGGCAAATATTACAAATAATGTAGAAGTGTCATATTAATGACCTTTTTTCACGCTCTTTTAAACTAGTAAGGGAAGAATTATCCGAATTTCACGTTTGTTACTTTATAAAAGAATTGTTATTTTGATGCTTAAATTAAAAAGCAATATCTGAATTTATTGCTCCTTTACCAGTACCATATTAATCTTCATTCATCATTCGTCTTGTATATGTTTCGAAATTGATATGCCATTTTTTTTTTACTTTATAGAAATAATTTACAGTAAATGATCTCATAAAATAGGGCATGGCTGCTTTTCTGCACCTAAATATCGTCGACATTATATCACTTATCAGTATTACAATGTTAAAAGTTTAAGCTAAGATGTTACTATTCATTTAATGTATGCGTTTAACACTTGAAATAGCCATCTTTATATGTCTGTTTCTTATTTGAGAAAATATGAATAGATTGTTGGCATGGAAATTAATAATGCCATGATTTAATGTTTAAAATTTTGCGAAAATAGATTTATAATTTTTGAAGTATGCAAATATTTAAATTATTAGGATTCATTCGAAATGTTTTAAAAATATATTTAAATTTAGATTTAAGAAATGACTTATTATAGTTCAAATATCTTGATTTATATTAATAAAAATAATTTTTAATGTGCCACTCGACAGCTAAAATTGCACGAGAAACCTCATGTTTCCAAAAAGAGAAATGCATTGTAAAATCAGTAATGTTCCTTAGGAAAATAATTCTAATGAACAAAAGCGTAACAAGGGAAAAAAATCTTTTCCGTCCTTATAAAAATATAACGTGACAGATCAAGCGTCATTTTGGGACTACTTCTGAGATATTTTACTTTGGTTTTTATGTAGCGATCCTAGTCCATATCATCTGAAACAATCAAAAATTATTTAAACTGTTTGTAATAATCCTTATACAGTTTTTAAAAATAAAAGGAAATTCAAACTTTTAATCCATAACATGACGACGTTTTTATCCTCATTTATGTATTATGATTTTAATTTTAAAATTTATTTAATATCCTAATAACGTGGACACTATAGAATTCATTTAAAATCCTAGCAATACCGTAACAATATAAATGCGATTATCGAAACAGAGACAATATTGTTCTAAAATAAAAATGTATTTTTATATTCAAAATCAAAGAAAACTTCTACAAAAATTAAATTAGCCTAAACTAAGATGTTTTATTGTTATTTTAAAGTACTGTAAAAAGGGATTTCATACAATAACAACTTCGAAGCTACTGCGGTAAATTTTTTAACAATCTTTACTTAAAATCCAACCAGAATTTTGAAAATTCTTTCTTAGTGACCGACTAGGTAGTAATTGCCAGCCAAATATGGTAGCTCTAGATCCACCAATCTCGATTTTAGAACGTTAAAAATAATTTTTCAATTCATGTTCGACTCATCCCTCACTTGACTGTTCAAGTTTCATTCTATAAACATCATCACGTCAAAACCAGACTTGCATACCCATTAGCATGCACTCACACAGGTCTACTTTCCTAAATTATCAGCTACAAAAATAGCGTTTTTGATAAGTTTACGAACACTTTATTGAAGGAATGGTGACAAGGTTTGGTTTGGTTTAGTTATATTAACGTCCCGTTTGAAGCAACACTTCGGCTATTTTGGGATTGACCTCGTAATTTTGAACCGCGGTCAGATGACGAGGACGACACCTGAGCTGGCACCCCCCTCTCCACACCACACCACACTAGCGGGAGGACGTTTGGTCAGGACGGATTTAACGTGCAACAGACCCCCTTACACGATGGTTCTACGGTGGAATCGGGTCTCGAACTTGAAACCCACCGGTTCCGAAGCCGAGACCTTACCACCAGGCCACCGAGGTCCAGGAATGGGGACAAATTCACAACTTGAGTTAATTTTGGGATACCCTTTATTATCGAATATCACACTTTTGTTTGGTGCATAAAGACATGAATGACGATATTTTTGCAGTGAAGTGAGCGAAACATCATACTAAAGAATTATTAAGTTTCCAAATTCTTTTTAACCAATCAAAGCTTGTTTTTAAATTTTAAAAAAATAGAATCATTTGAATGAGTGTCCTTCTGCCTTTATGAAAGGTTATATACTACAGAACGCCACATTTTCTCTTGTTCATATGGACGGTATATTACAATACCGTTGTCAAACTAAGTAAACATCATTCTAATGAATTACTCTATCAAGGTGCCTAACTCACTTCTACAAATTAAATTTAATCTCAACAAAGCTCATTTCGCCAAACATCTTTCACCTTTAAAATAATTACATCATATTAAAAAACCCTTACCACGCTCTTTATGAGAGGGGGATTCTATTATAATAGCACTCTGATAAGACAAATTTACGATTGCAGTCTTTCTGGTGGGTGATATATAGGGTCAAATGACGCAGAGCAGGCTCACAGTTATAAAGCGTCATTAGCGTGAGGAATGACTTCTATAAGTCCCTACCCCCCTTCAGCTTTAATGGACCATCCTCGTGATTAGGTTCCAAAAGGAGAAAACGATGGAGAAGAGACCCACTTCGTTACGAGCTTAACATCGAGGGGGGTAAGGGTTCAAGGGAGGGGAATGAATAACTAATAATAAAAGCAAGGGAATAAATAAATAAAAACACTCAGCCCCAGAAAAGATAATGAAAGAGAGAGAGAGAGAGAGAGCATGGAGGAGAGGGGGGTCTTGGAGAGAGAGAGGAATCCTGCCTCATCCCCTCCAGCATTTGAATATTAACTCGGAGCGATGTGTATTTAAAAGTACATTCTGGAGAGTTATAAAGAATGCAGGAAAAATGACATTCCTGAATTCTTGAGTAACGAACTTTAAACTAAAGTGCAATTACCTGTCTGATGGGAAAAATTGCATTTTGCTTTCTTTTTTCCTTCTTTTAGTTCCGGAATCATTGGGAGTCAGAAAATTTAAAAAGGGTTTTCTCCAGTTTTCCTACTAATGGACTTCCCCCAGCCAAAAGCAGCAGTCAGTGTTTGTTATTGTTGGAAAAGGAGAAAAGATGGTAAGAATTTTATTAAAACGATTGGGGCAAAATTATATCTCGAGGATCAGGAGGAGAAATATCTTTCAAGATACATTCCGAAAACGGTAGACCCACGGTCACAGTTTGTTTCTAATGATGTTTCTTTTTCGGGAGTGATCCTCTAGAAAATCTGGAGATAAGTAACGTACAAAGGAGTTCGGGAAAATTATTACGGCGACATAAAATTCGAATTATTAACTTTACTCATTAACTTAAGAGGGTAGACGAAGAAACTGGATAAGCCCATTTTATTTAATAAGCTTTTGAGATCCATGATTCTCGAATCACTTGACGATTTTGAGGTCGGTTGTCCTCCTTTTATTGCGGCTCTAATGATGTCTAATAGGAAGGTTGGGGGAGTTTCGAAATTATGCTTTATAATGATTGAGGAGATGCCGTTCTACTTCACCAGGTCGTTTCGATATCTGGAATATATCGTAAAAGATGCGATTGATAAAGTTGAGTGTGTTCTTATTTAATTTTACAAAAGATTCAAACCGATACAAATTTGTGAATTTTGTTTTATATGCGAATTCCTATTTAAGCAGCACATACAAATATAATTTTATATTAGTGATTGTAAAAACTTATAAATAAAATCATGTTAGAAGCAATCTGAGTTATTTTAGAATTTTTAAAAAATAATTTATTAACAGATTCGAATTTCCCGTCCAAAGCATTGTAACATGAAGATATTTTAGATTTTTAGATTTGATACACACGTTTTTATTTCATCTTACTTTTTTGGAGCATTGTCCCTACTTACATAGCAACGAGAAAATGTACTCAAAACACATTTAATATCACCTCCATATTGTATATTATATATAATGATATTTCAAACTCTTAATTTAAGCCAAATTAATTTCCAATACTTTATCTTAATTTAGCATAATCCATTAATTCATAGTAAAATATTCTATTATTTTCCGATCTCATTCTACGTATGAAGCTGTGTAAAAATTACTACGAAATCAATCTACGTATCAAGTGAAAATGATACATCCGTTGCTCTTGTTCAAGGTCAACACATGTTTTCAATTGATACGTGGCCGGAAATCCCATGTTATATAAAACGAGTGATCATTTATTTCGTTCCTTTTTTGTTTACTTCTGCATCTATGCCGCGCTGTGACGGACTTGCCTTGTCCGTGTCTCTGCTTGTAAATAATTATCCATTTTAGGAACGGATATTAAAATTAATTTTAAAATGTAAAATGTTTCTTCAATGTCTTCCAACCCGCATTCAGCTTCAACCAAAATAATGTTTATATATATATATATATATATATATATATATATATATATAGGGAGAGAGAGAGAAGTTTCTGCATTTAAAATCATGGTTGTAAAATATAATGAAGAATGTTTTTGAAATTTATTTAAATTCTATTAATAAATTGTTCAGATATTATGTCTAATAACCATTGAAAGCTTTTGGAATTTTAATGTGACTTGAAAAAGGTACATCAAAATTCTATGCTGTACTATTCGCAGACATTATTAAAAGATGAGCCAAAATTTTTATAAGTTCTTAGTTAAAAGCTTAATAAATAACTTAAAAAACAATTTTTTAGAGAACATTTGTGTAAGCTGTATACCCGATTGTCTTCCTTGTAGAACATTTAGAAAAAATTTCCATTGTGTTTGTACATGAAAATATTTACAGACAGCATATCATCCTTTAAACAATGCCATGGTAAAATTTTATCAGGAAAGACTTTTAAAAATTAAAAATAAAAGAATAAGTCATCTGTTTATTTGACATAAAAGTTATTTTACAAGTGTGTCTGTTCCTCACATCTTGAAGAATGCAATATGTTGTAGTGTTTTCATCCACCAGCTTTAAATGTTATTTATACCAATGAGAATAATGGGTTAAATATTATGTTTCCAAAACCGATAGATGAATAGAAATTTAAAATTCATAAGGAAAGAGAGGAAAGAAAAATGGTTTTTATAATTACAGAATCGTTTATTAAGATGATATTCAACAAGTCACAAACTCGTTACGTCTATCAAAGAGCTAATAAATGGTAATAGGAATTTTTAATAGCTTGAGTTTGAGTTTGAGTAGAGTTTTCTGGCGCAAGAGCCATTCTTGGCCATGCTGCGCCAATCTAATGGTAAAATTATAAAAAGGTTTATAAAAAAATCATTTATTAAAAAACAAGATCAGCAGCTTCTCATGGAGAGCTCCCTCGACTACCCTCGAGGGAAAGAAAAAAAAAGGAGACAGCAGAAGGCGTAGTGGAGAGTAAAACCTAAAGGGAGTAAAGATCCCTGGGTACCTCGGGATTGGGACACCCGTACTCACCTATAGTAGGTGAGCCCCTGAGGGGGAATTTTTAATAGCAATCACCAGCTAATAATAATTCCCTTATATCTAGCACTGCAAAAAATAAGCTGAAGTTGTCAACAGAACTCTTTCTCGCATGTTGTCTAATAACAGTTTTATCCCAGAGAACGCCATGCATGGTATTGGAGTGCAACGATTATGAAATATTATTTTTTCTGAACGTATCGTTTGTTACTTTGGCGATTTACTCATTAACATGCGATAAAAATATTCGAAAAATTAACTTGAGTTTTAGATGCTTTTTCCCCAATCGATTGAAACAAAAATTTAACACAAAACTATACTTGAAGTCACAAAATGACAAACCATATTTGAAATATTTAAGTGTTTTCGCCTTTGATTGTTCGCGTTTACATTTATCTGAAAGTACAGACGGACAGGCGGTCAAACTGAAGTAATAACAGTTGCTATCTTTAAAGAAGTATACATTATAACAACATATTTTATATCGATTAAAATTAAGCACTGTCAATTCAAATTAGCGAAAACGAATTTTTATATTGTAGGAGAATTTGATTCAATTGATTGTATCTCATAGTATTTTTATATGCTCAATTAAATAGTACAAATAAATCAGTAAGATTTGTTTCAAAAAGTAGCGCGAGTTAGTGTCAGAGAATTCATCAATTAACAAAAAATGGTTATATTAACTTATATTTTTATTGTAATATTAGATGTATTATTGAACATTATATTACTTATTGTAACAATAAAAGATCTTGAAATATTTATTACCAGTACGTCTAATTTATTCGGAAGCATTTATTTTAGAGAAAAAACAATAATGTGCTGAGTAATTTATGTTTTCGAAATGATGTGAAATAATAATATTCTTAATTTTACTTTAAAGTAAATAATATTACATTAAAGAAATATGAAAATTTTAAATTAGATGTTACAAAGAGTAGACGTTAACTGTAGTTTCATTTGAACATCATGTTTATTGAACTTTTAATTCTTCGCCAATTTCATTAAATTCATTGAAATGATGATATCTCATTGTCCTCTTGCCGCTCGCTTACTAATGATACCTCCTGCCATGAACAAAATTACCGATTAATTACAAGCAATTAGGGTAACAACAAAAGACTTAAAATAATGAACCATAAATATTTCATACGATGAATCGGGAGTTATGTCATGTAATTTGAAAGAACGCTCGCGATTATGCCATTTTCATATTAAGTAGTCTAATATTAATTTTGGTCTAGAAAGAAAATTAACAAAAATGTCCTACATCAAAAGATATTATAGTAATTTTTTTTGTAATTAAATTTACTTTCCCATTTAATTTCCCAAATGTTCTCCCAAATTTAATTTCCCATTCTATTTCCATATTCAAAAGAACAAAAAAAATGAAATATTCTGCATGTTTTGATAAAAATGTACAAATTTGGTGTTTAGACTACACACCAAATTTTATCCTTCTAGCTCAATGCGTTTTTAAGTTATCATGTCCATAGAGAGATAGACAAATTGGCAGTTGAACATAATTCAAAAAAACTTTTTTTTTTTTTTTTTTTTTGTCTAAGGAAGTTCTAAAATATAAAGACTCATCAAAATCTTGAAGAGAAATTACTTTTCATAATTATAATACTTTATATATTTTATATGTGAAAAATTATATGTGGTGGTTATCATAATATATTAACGTCTAGGAGAAAGTATATTCTAAAGTAATAGCATAAAACTGAAAGTTTCAGAGTGTATCAATTTTTCACCTTCCAAATTTCGCAAGAAACAACACATTCTTTAGGTATATACTTACCACGTTAAGCTTGTCTCGTAACACGGCAAAATAAATAAAAATTATTCGCTGAGACTATTTGCAGACGTCTGTGAAGAAGACAGCAGAAATAAAAAGATATTTCCAAGAATTATGGGCTAATAATGCAGCTTTAAGCCGCCGTATAACATTTTAAATTTTTTTCTGTATCCTGGTAACTGTTGTTTGGAAAATTCGGAACTGATAAAAATTGTCATATTCAAGATATTGTAAAAATATTTTTAAATTATATTCAAACATCTTTATTCATATTCATTTGTTCCGGTATTGCCTACGCAAAAGGCAAGTATTCTTTGTCTTTCGAAAAGGAAAAAAGTAGACGACTTTTATCCCATTATTTTATCAATTGAAGTGCATTCAATATTTTAAATTATTCTCTGATGAAACTTTGGAGTAACTTTATGCCATCTATTATGCGTAATTTTTATCTATAGAGATAAAAAGCAGGATATTTTGTTTAAAAAAGACATTTTACTTGAAACATTTAAAACATAATATGTATTTTAATATGAAGAGCAATGAAATATCTCATATTATAAAGAATATTCAACCGACAAAAAAAGTGTTAGAATAATATTTAAATAATGAAAAGAAGAAATAATTTTTATTGCTTTGTAAAGAATTTTATAAAATCAAAGCAGACAACATTTTTGAACCTTAGTTGCTACTAATGGTTACAAAACAATTATCTTGGGGAAGATGGCACTTTGAATTTGGAGAATATAAAAGTTTGGATATGTAATTAGGCCTTTTTTATTCATAAAAAAAGTATTGCAAATGTTGAGTGGTTATAATAGCTTCTTTCCGCTTACCAGTCATGCCTTCTACAAAAGAGTTAGAGCTATTGATAAATACAACATGATTATCTTGGTTGAATGGTGAGCATACTGAATGAAGAGAATATAAAACTTAGATAAGTAATAAGTTTTTATTTATAAACGTGGTGTTGTTGTAATGACTTCATTCCTAAGACGAATCACGAGCCTCACAAAGGAGCTAGTGACGGGGCAGTAAAGGCTATTTCGTAACGTCCCAGAGTATTATTCACTGCAATTGGTCATTCAAATATACCGGATGGTTAATTGCTAGGGTGAATGTTTCGTTTTAATGCAGAAGTCATAATGGTTTAACTAAAATATCTATCAATGAATATTGGTTTCTTTAAAAGTCCTTTTTTAAGAGATATTTCGATAAATATTGTTTTCTAAAAAGATCTTTCATTACATAATGTGTTTTAAAAGATCTTTTTTAAGAAAACAAATCATTGGAATCTCCTACATTTTTAATATACCGTCTTGTGAGAAACTACTACTCCGATTTGTGTTGTGCGCGGCAGTAACTCAAGTTTCATCCCCACCATTTTAATGAAGTACAAATTAAAAAGGTCGAGTCAAGAAACAGTTCTAGTGTTGTTTCTAAATTAAACATTAATACTCCCAAATTAAATTAAAATTTGTGAATACCTCAATGATTTTTTTAATAATTCCTTAGATCTAATCTGGATAGCAAAAGTAAATATGCTAATATTTTGTAATTTGTGAATTTTATATTTAAAAAATCTGGTTTATATTTTCAGTTTTTTTAAAAAATCATTCATTGTATAAAAGCAAAAATATTAGCCTAGATATTACTTCAAATTACTAGAGACAGAGTGCTACATTTAAAGAATCAACCATTAGTTCAAAATTTCACTTTTTTTCAATCATCATTCTATATCATATTAATATTTTGTTAATAAAGAAAGCTTTTTTCATTAATATATATTATAAACTTAAAACAAATGGGTTAAGAAAAACAACAATTATGGACACAAGACCCGATCAATTCTAATTCTTTTCCTGAAATACGAATAATTATTTAAGAGTCTATATTTTAATAAAGGTAGGAAAATACAATAAATAAAAAATATTTTCGGCTTTTCCCCCTTAGACCTTGTCTAGAGACGATATCGTACATGATGTATGAATGTAAAGAAAAAAAACATACTCTTTATTGATTCCAAAACATTTTTCTACTTTTGGTAAAATTCGAGATAAGTTTTCTTGCTTGTTAAATATGTGTACAGTTAGCAAATTTGAAATTTGTTTGTTAAATGTATGTGTTCAATTTGCAAAATTATTTTATTTCACAAATTAACTTTTATAAATGTTAAATTTGTGAAAACATCTATAAAAAACATTATTTTGCAATGCTACACAACATCACAACATTTTTCGATATAATTTACTTACACTTGAAATGCATATTTTCCTTTTGTGTTTTGACTTTAGAATTTTTATTTTTTATTTTCAAGTGTTTTAACCATTTATATCCCGTTGAATAACCAGTCCATTTCAATGCCCATTGCGAGATATTTAAAGATTTGCATTTCGATAAATTTAAAATTATTGGTAAGTATTAATAGATATATTCTTTTATTTTGTGGTACCAGATAATGTAAGTTTATAATTCAATAGTGTTTACAGTGCTGACTAAAAAATAAGAGTTTTATTATAACTAAATGGACTTGCATCACTTTCAAAAATAATGAATTATTGTAAACGTACATTTAATTGGGAAATATTTCAGTTGCGTCAGCCATTTTTTAATAATAAAAACAAAATACTATTCAAAAATTTATAATTATTTATTCATTTGATAAAAAGTGAAACAAAAAAAAAAGAATATTCTTGTAGAAAATATAACATAGCAAAAGAAATTCAGTTTTATTAAGAATTTCAATGAAATTATACATTTTCAGTTTCAGGTATAATTAAATTGAATTTTATTCAGGATTTAACATTTTAAAATGTTCATGATGAGCAGGAGGTATATATGGTAATAAATCCATCATGTCCTTGCATTTTTCAGATGTAATAGATCTCCTTTTTTCATACATAAAAGATAATTTCATATTTATAGAATAACTTGGTCTTCCTCGTTGTGGTGGCAAATCGATAATTTTAAATTCAGCGTCACGTTCTATCGAAGTTTTTTAGAACATTTTGTACGGTGCATCCCTTGTAAATCTGATCCGGCATATAGTTAAATAATTCACAGTTTCTCCATCGGTATTTTTCTTTCTTTTTAAAACCACTTTCTCCAGAGGTTGGGTTGAAAATAAATATTCGCGTTTCATTTCAGGTACTAAAAATGTATTATGTTTTCGACAATTTCATATTACTTTATAATAATCCTGAGCAATTTCAAAGAGCCGGGTTTCCGGACTGCCATTTCTACCACTCCAAAATCACGATCGTTCGGTAGAAATGAGTGTCCTGACAACAAATATTTGTGATCAATGATATTTTTTTCATTGTCACTGGAGTGAACAATCGGTATTGGAAGTAAACATATTATTATCGAAATACAAAATTAAGATACACTTTTTACTATGAAAAACTGTACAACCATCGATTTTCATTATCAAAGATAGATAGACAGAAACACCCTAGATTTCAGACATAATGTCAAACGGCCACATTTGCTTCACCATACAACAACTGGAGCTAAATTTTGCCGTAATATATTCGGTCAAAAATAATTTCAATCTTAGAAGGACTTGCACCACTTTCAAAATAAACAGATTTTCAATACTGTTAAAAGCTAAAACTTCCATCTCCAAAATACTAGAAACTAATTTTTTTTTTTTTGCTTTAAATTATTTACGCATAAAAAGATCACAACAAGTTTTATCTATAACTACCATTATCTTCATTTTTTTTCAAGAATGGACTTGCGCCACTTTCAAAATAAACGGCTCCATTAACTGTCGTAAAACCTTCATTAAAAAATTGCTTATTCTTCAGTAATTTTAAGAAATATTAAAGTTTTTATCATAAATATTTATCTATACTTATAATAAAGCTCAATGTATGTGTATGTGTGTGTGTGTGTGTGTGTGTGTGTGTGTGTGTGTTGGCGCTCTACAGGCCAGACCATTCAACCTACAGCTACCAAATTTGGCACGTGTATACCTTAAAGGCCGGGAATGTGCACCTGGGGGTTATTTTTTCGAATTTTTAATTAGAATTTTATTTATTTAAAAATTAAGCGAAATTTTGACGTGTTTCTGCTATAACTGCCGAAAATATTACCGCACAAAAAATATTTTTACATGAAGTTAAAGATAAAAAATTTATCTTTTAAATGATACTACTGTTTTAATCTTAAAATTAAATTTCTATTTTTAATGAATTTTTAAATAAATATTTTAACTGTTTTTCAATAATTTTTTTCGTCAAAAATAAAAATGAGGATTAAGCACGTTTCGCATTCAGGAGAAAAAAATAGCTTTTTTCAAAGTGTTGCCATTACATTGATTAAAGCTCTAACTGAAAATAAATTAAATCTTTTGGAAATGAAATCTGCAAAAATATAATTTTCGTCACGTGTCTGTAGGAAATGAAACAAATATGAAATATTATTTTTTCTAAAAAATAAATTCAAGAAAAATTATTTTATGATCTTTTACACTCTCTATATTAGTAATCCAATAAATCCGTTTTGTTTTAAGGCAAGTTTTGTTTAATATGAACAAGATATCCATTCAAATCAGGGCCACACAGCTAATTTGTAAACCTTTAGTAAGACAAAGATCTGTTGCGACATAAATCGTAAATATTTTATTTAAAAGTAGCAAACGATTATTTTAATAATTATAAATTTTATTTTGTAAATAGTTGTGAAATTCAGATTGGCAACAGTGATATTTTTGGAACTTTTAATTTGTTGTTTAAAAATGATGCTAGAATTTTGAATGAAAATAAGTTGATGTAAATTTGATAATATTATCTATAATGTAATAAGATTTAGTTTCGTAATAAGTTTGTCTGCATTCTATTTTTGTTGACGCACGAACACAACAGATTTACTAAAATGGTTTAAATAGAAAAATGATTATATTTTATGTAACGTAATTCAATAAATGCTCTAATGAATAACGAATTTTTGATTTTACATAAAGCTTCTGCTGTCGAAATCACGAATAACAAAATGCTCTTGAAACACTAATATTTTAAATAAAAAGAGTTAATTCCCATTCAACTAAATCAATCACTTAAACTGACTGATTTATGAAAATTTGAATATCACTATTCAATAAAAAGAAAGGATAATTTTAGATTTTCCATCGATCGTTTCAAAAAAAATACGCCAATCAGCGCGCAGGTTTCTAAGAATAATTGGCCTAAGATTATGAAAATGTTGAGTTTTTCTAGACTTTTAACATTCGAAACTTCATAAATAAGTCTTAGTTGGTCGTGGAAAATAGAAACATTCATTCATTTATTTAAAATTTGGTGTGTCCAGAATATTTATCAGAATATGATACCTTACTGCATTAAATTTAGACTTCATAATTTTTGAAATATATTTATAAGCAGGAACAAAATATTATTATTGATTTCATTTCAATCCTTTTGAAAGCAAAACTAAAAACTGAATTTTATACTGAATCTCAGAAATTTTTGTTCAATTATTGTTTGAGATATTACAAACTATAAAAAATATTTTGTAGTTAACATAAGACTTAAATACCGAGCGATTCTGTTTGCAATACTCATATTCAATAATAATAATAATAAATAACAATAAAGATGATAAATAAAATAAAACGCTTGGTTTTGTTAAAAAATATCTTTATATTAATTGCAATTTCATCATTTCCACTTAAAATTAAAGTTGAAGTTTTGCCGGAAATGACAACAAATTAGCAAAATATATATATAGTAAATTGAACGAAATGATCTAAACAACAGTATAAGTTTGGTATGACTATCAAAATTGGAAGATTAAAAATGTTTTGTTTGAGAAGAGAGCAGTTACTTAAAATATTTAATTGAAAATTGTAGTGAGCGGTAATATTGGCGAACCGGCTGGTCGCCAAAGGCGGCTAGTATTAAATAAATTTATTACATATTTATCAATGTTTTCAAAACTATGTAGAGAAAATGCCGTACACCATAGGCATAAAAAATTTAATTTATATTAAAGCATGCTAAAGACTCAATACGTCGATGAATAAATGTTTTTTAAATACTCATAATAGTTTAAAGTTAGCATATTAAATATTAAAACTTACTAGAAGCCAGCATAATTATAAAATAATTCTTATTAAATATGTTCGATATTTTAACGTAAAAGTTACTTTTATATGAAATATTATCATGTGGAATATGCACTACATCTTCTTATCGTCTGTAAATTTATTTATATGATTAAATATTTTTTTAAAAAAATATCTTTAAATATTTCTGTCGTCTGCAACATTATTTATTAAATATCATGAAATATTTTTGTCGTCTGCAACTTTATATATTAAATATCATAAAATATTTATATCGTCTGCAACATTATTTATTAACTAAAGTGAAAAAAAATGTATTGCGTCAGATAATTTTAAAATCTGGTAATTTCTCGAAAAATTGCAAATTGACATGGATTTTTCAAGGCGAAAGCTAATTTTTTCATAAGTCAATAATGATTCCTAAAGATTCATATTAAATTCCTACAGAAACAATATGAAGTTTAAGAAAATCTACAAACAAAGCCTTATTCACAGATACAGTGCTTTTAAATTGTAATTTGCTACAGTTTAATTTATAGGTAAAATGTTTGTCTAATGATTCAGCTAAGAGTCTAACTGAGGAGTTTAAGGATTACACGTTTTCTTTTATCTAGTTTATAAAGCATGTTATTAATTTTAACTTAATAGTTGAAAAATATGGTAATTCGATAGATAAGTTACTTTTAGTCACCATATTTAATAATTACTCAAGTAAGGCACAAGAGCAATGAGAAGATATTTCGCGAGCTTTTGGTGAAAAAATTCTGAAAGATTGTGCCACAATCTTTTTAGAATTCTTAGAATCTTTTTGCTCGTTGAGAATCAATCCATTTTGTATTGAAAGATTATAAAAAAAATATTTGAATTTCAATGATTTCATAATATATCATTGATTCTATTTAAAACGAAGATTTAATCTTTAATGTATATAGCAAATACTTATTCTAAGCAGAAATTACCACAATAATCCTTGACTATAATAAATATTTTAACTACCAGATTGATTACTGTTAAAATTTTAACACTGAAACTTCGTTATTGGAAGTGGTCTTCCCAAACTTTTCTCGCATATTCTTTTATGAAGAACAATTCAGCTATCCCCTGAATAAAATCGAAATTCCACTAGTGCCCAGATTTTTATTTTCCTAATTCCTCAAATGAGAGTTGTGTTCTTGGTAATATAGTAAAGGAAACCGGTACTTGTACAAATTGCATGACATTGGCCAACAATACTTAGAAAATATACACTGGTGTGCAAAACTTAAGCAACAGGTATGTTTTTTGCCATAACTTCACGAGAAATCATCTGAGAGACATGAAATTCAGAAATGAGATACAGCATTTTGTTCTGAAAGAATGACGAAAGCATAGTTGCGCAGAAATGAATATAGTGCATACAGTATGGAATCAAACAAAAAAAGGCTTTATTGAACTCATAGTATCGTTACACATGATTGTCTGTCCAAGAGGAAGAACAGCAAGCAGATTTTCCTTAGTATGGGATATGCCCTCCCCTTTACTGTAATGGTTGCTTCACACCGTCTCCCCATACTGAGCACTAGATTGTCCAACAGTTCTTGAGGACTGTTCCAACAGTCCTCAATCAGCATCTGTTTAAGTTGTCGGGTGTTCCCAGGAGGATGTAATCGTTCCACAAGGCGTCTCCCCAAAGCCTCCCACACATGTTCTATCGGATTTAAATCAGGGGAGCACGCAGGCCAATCCATTCGAGTGATATCTTCACTTTCCAGGAGCTCCTCAACAGCATGAGTCCTTTGTGGCCGTGCATTGTCATCCATAAAAACGAAGTCTGATCCAATGGCACTTCGGAATAGACGCACATGGGGAAGGATCACATCCTGACAATAGCGATCTCTAGTTACAGAATCTCTGTCGAAAATGTGGAGCTCAGTCCGCCCGTTCATCATAATGCCTCCCCAGGCGACAACTCCAGAACCACAGAAACGGTCTCCTTCCGAGATGTTACTGGGATGAAACTGTGTCCCGACCTCTCTCCAAATCAACTGGCGTTGGGAATCGCTTGTGGCACTAAAACGACTCTCATCTGTAAAGAGGACACGACTCCATTGATGAGATGCCCAGTTTTTGTGCTCCCTGCACCACTCTAAACGGTGCCGCCGATGAGAAACTGTTAAAGGGATCCAGCGTTCAGGACAGTGGCCGAATAGGCCACCTTTGTGAAGGCGTCTGGACACAGTAAAACGCGACACTTGTCGCCCCGTTGCTGCACACAATTGCTGAGCAATGGCGCTTGCTGACTGGTTTCGGGTTCTTTTCGCCTGCAGGACGATATGTCGGTCATCCACTGCAGTTTTTTTCCTGGGGCGGCCACCACCAACCTTTCTCACAGCTGTACCTGTGGTTTGGAAGGCTTTCCAAGCGTGCGAAACGACACTTTTGTTGATTCCGAACTCTTCAGCTACACTGGTCACACTACGCCCTCTCCTCCAGCTTTCCGATCATTCTTCCACGTGCGAAATCCTTCAGGTGATTTCTGCTAGCCATATTTCATGAATTAACTCACGTGCACTTGCAGCGAATGTCTTTAATTGCGTCTCCGTCCTTCCTTTTATTGTAGTGTTGAGCTGCGCGCGCCTTCCGCACGTGTTTTGTGTACGCTCACGTCGCCTGTGACGTTTTGTTCCTGATATTTGCATATGTATGACCTTTCTCTTGAATTACGTGTTCATTGTACTGATCGCAAGAACTCCTATTCTGCACTTTCATGGCTATCTGCTTAAAATTTGCATTGTTGCTTAAGTTTTGCACACCAGTGTAGATATTTGGCTGGAATCTAGCTCTTTAACTGAATCTAACGTGCTATCTTTGCCAGTTAATATATAAGTACCAGAAAATTGATTCTTTGGGGGATATCTATTTTCCGATTAATCGAAAACAAAATTAGACTCACAACTGAATTTCTTGTTACAAGATCATATGCCAAAATTATAACTTTCCTTTTATTACGTTTACGTGCGCGAGAAAGTACAGATCAACAGACGGCTAAACATTTGACTGATTTGGTTTCAAATCTGATTATATTTTAAATACTTAATGTTCCAAATTTTATTTATTTATTTACATTTTCTAGTAATAATATCTAGTTGTATTCAGGCAAATAGGCTGACAGATTTTTTTCTGAATGATGTTTGTTCAAAATTGGTAGAAATCTATAATTTTAAACTTAAGTCCATACATACACCAAATGTCATCAATCTAGTCAACGCGTTTTTGATTTATTATATTTGCAGTGAGACATATATAATACTAATAATATGTTTTTTTGGACAAGAGGGACTACATTAAAATCTGGATATCAAATTTGTTGATGATTATAGTATATTTTTGAATTTTCGTGTAGTTGAAGGGAATAAGAATTTTAACTTCTTATCTTACAATATTCATCTGACCTATGCACTTAATTACTGAAATTTCAATATTTGAATCTGCAATTAAGTATTAAGTAATTTAAAATTCAAAAATTACTGGAAAAGCATCAATATCTCAATGTAAAAGTTATCTTAACATAAGTATTGATAAACAATCAATGTCCCGAATAAGATAAGTTCTCTGTTCAGGAAGTGAAACAAATTCCTAAGTCAACGGGTTAATATGACTTCCACTAGCTCTTCTGTTTTTTTTTTTTTTTAAATCTGCAGAACAATTTCCTACGAAATGCATCCGGAAACTTTTATCTTTTCTTGGTTAACTGGACAAAAACTTATTGTTGCAAGAATATGTATGTATTATCCAGCAACAAGATTTTCACTTGCTTTAACTGGTGTAATCATGTTAATTAATGTGCATTATCCTCAGAGGTACTTTTATTTCCTAAACAAAATGACTTTTCTTCTTAAAAATATCTCGCAATTTTATTTTTCTGGTATACGAAGTATAGAAAAAAGAAAGTATTGCAACAGTCAAAAAATTCGAACTCGAGATTTAGAACAATATCCATGTTTCAGACCTCTATGAAAACGCCATTGTTGAAATTATGACAATCTGTTACTGAACCTGATAACTCAAAAACGCTTCTAACTGGACAGACAAAAAAACATTTCATATTGACTGTGGAAAAATCTACACCAGATTTGTAGATTTTTATTAAAATTTAAACTAAATACATTTAGTGGAAGGCTGTCAATACCTGCTGCCAGAATACTAGAGAACTCGACTGCCACATAACACAAAGAATTAGATAAATAATTTTTGGTATAAATTTAGCATTTAAAATATAGATTTTTTCACATTTTTAATTATATCTGTCAAAGGATTAACCACCTGTCGGTCGGTAACAATAACACAAGAATTCAATGACTTAAATAGGTGCTTTTACCTACTCTTTCTTACCTATTATTTCTTACTAGGTAACACATTCTTGCGTAGTATTCTAAAAATCGGAAATAAAAAAAAAATGAAAATATTTTCTCAAATTTACACTGTTTTGAAATTTATTCTGATCTAATTAATCGTCATAAGTTTGACAACACATTTTATAGGGTTTTTTTAGCACTTGCTATTTTTAATTTTAAACTTTTTTCAAATTAGTAGATTTTTATTTAAAAGGGAAACACTAGCGTTTCAGTTTCTAAATCCCCCTGAACATCTTAATCTGCAACTTATTCAATTGCAAATGCAAAGACATGTTATTGATAATCAATTCAGTAATTTCAACCAATGAAATAACTGTTGTGCATTTTTTCTGTATCAAAGTACAATTAAAATAATAATGATAATATTTCCCTTATTTTCCTTATATATATATTTGCTTTCAGCCTCAACAAATAGCAATATCATGTACATATTACCACTCCATTGCGAATAACTCAGATCCAAAAATTAAAAGAATAGGAAGTATTGTTTTAAAATGTACTGAACTGTTGATTTGTTAAATTTAGATATAACCATGGTATTGTTGAAAAATTAAGCCTTTACAAAATGTAATTTAAGCAAAAGTTTGCCTCCATAGTAATGAACAAAAAACGTTAATATTTTAACTAAAACTCATATTGAAATCTCAATGACTTTTTTATTGCTAACATTTAATACCGCTTCCCCCCCCCTCCTCCTCCCTGCAAAAAACTTCTATTTACTGTATTCGATAGCTCTAAGTCTATCGATCCGTGTTGTAAAAGGTTCAGAGCTGTTTTTCCATGTTAAGAAATGTCACAAATTTTTTTGAGCAGAAAAAAAAAATGTTAGAATACATGTTTTCATATAGTCGCTATTTATTAAGTTACTAAAAGTCATATTCACTTTAAAAAGAAAATTACACTATTTAACGAATTATTTAACTCTTTTTAATAATTGTTATTCTGATTTGTAAAAAAATATTACAAAATTTTATCATAAATATATAGTTATATTATAACAAATGTTATAGTCATATGAACTAAATACATTGTGAAATTTATTATGGTTTGATCACAGTATTTCTTCAAAAATTCTATGCCTTGCATAAACATATCGTTCAAAATATGTAAATGCATAAAGAAATATGATTAGTTTTTAGATTTTTGTATTATAATAAAATCAATTTACTCCGACATTTTAAGGGAAATTACATATTATTTAATTTTTTCAAATCATTTTATTTCTGAATGTAAGTCATTTTTGGGGAAAGAATCGAAAAAATAATAAATATGTTCTATCTAATACCTTTAAAAGTAAGGCAAGCTTACGACTTTTGCCACCAAATGTTTAAATCACTCCTTGCCAGAAATGTAGCTTTTTATGTTGTCTACCCTATGTTCCACAAATGGCATTCCCGCCGCACAACATCGAAGTCATTGTCATTTGTTGAAGACAGCGACGTCGGAACAGTCTACTCATCAAATTATTGTAGTGATAAAAGAAGATTAATGTGAGCAACGGGGATACTCATAAGTACAATCGTTGGCCCACCCATGCTCATCTATGCCGCAGTCTTTTTTAGTGTCTTTAAATTGTGGACCAGAGATAACCCCCCTGGTGGTTGGTGACGAAACCCAGCCCGGAAATGATTACAGATTTCCGCCACAATTTATCCCTTCCCTCGGCAGGAAAAAAAAGAACATTCTTTACGACGCTATATCGCAATATGCCACCCCTTCTTGCAAAATCGTCGAAGATACCATCATCTGCCAAGCTGCACAGAAAATAGCTTTTTATTATTATGTCTTGGCTCGATTTAGCAGAGTTTCAGAGGCTGTGTACCAAGAAATTGGCAAATTTGGAACGGTATTGCATGACTTCAATCACCGTCAACACCGTTAAAATAGCAGCGAGCATCAAGCCGGGATGTAAAGCCTTCGGTATGGGGTAAATGAGGCACACTTAAGGAATACCAAGCTGTAAAGCAGGCTGCCCTAGTCGTTTCAGATAAAAGTCTTAAGAATTGATAAGGGTTCTATATAGATAACAAAGTACTGCAGGGACGCTAGAAGCCATGATGTGGAAAATAAATTACTAAATAAAAAATAGATTTCATGATTAAATATATCGCTTGTAAAATCATGGCAATGCTGAAATGATGATTTTAGAAACAATTATTTGAACCCTAGGAATCACATTCCAAATCGATTTTTAAATATAATACTATTAAAACAAGTCCCAGTATTTTTGAAATGATAGAATTATTTGCTGCAATTCTCTTTAATAGTGAAATTTCGCTAATGAACTTTATTTTTTATTATTTGATTTCTTGTAAAATTCAAAGAATCATCTGCAATTGGAATTTGTTTTGAATCCAATCGGAAATCCAGAACAAATTCCATAAATGAAATAAATATTTTCAAGCTATATTCCCCCCCATATTTAGTTTTTCACCAAATATTTGGGCAATCTTTTCAAATATTCTTTTTTTTACACATTTATTTTCACTTTTTTAAAATCTTAGAACACAATAGATGGTATTGTTAATTTTGAAGTTTCATGACATAATTATTGTATTAAAAGATCTATATATCATTTTTATTAGAATTAATTGCTTGCATGATTATAGATTTCTTAAAAGATATAATCAGTATCATTTTTTTTATTAATACCAATCTTTATGTACTATTTATAAAAAACTTTTAATAATTCAAAATAAACTCATATAACCATTTATAACGTAAAAATTTTAACTGTACAATCACTCTACTAATTTTTAAATGCAGTTTTTATTAATTAGAATTTTAAAATGAATTGAATTTTTATTCCTATGACGCCAATTTGAAATTCGCCGAACTCTACTATATAATACACGTGATTCAACGCTACGATGCTTCAAACTGAAACTACAACCCCTTAGAAATTTTAATATTGGGTAGGACAAAGCTAAATGCTTTGCAGTATCTTGAACTGAAATTAGATTTATAATCAAAAATAAATAAGATCGACTGCTTTAACCAATCTGACATTGTTCATCAATCAAGTTAGACTAAACTTTTTCAGATAAAAGTTTCAAGGATGAACATTTTACATTGATAATTGAAGTCATGTAGGCTAATGAAGTAATGCACAGATAAATAAATATACCGATTTTGACTAAAAGGTTTCTCATACAACTTTCTGATCAAGTAGTCATAATCAAGGTCCACCCTTAAGTGACAGGAATTTTCCAATTGAGGCTCCCTCCAGAATACTGCTTACATTCTGTTCAATGCACTGGTGTAACAAAGTTCAGGGGGGGGGCAGAAAACGCACGCTGGGGTCCTTACCAAAGAATACAAACATACCGACTGGCATATCAGAAAAGAAGTTGAGACGCTTCCGGTATGTTAGTTGGTTCTCGCCATCCTGATGGATACAGAAATGGTTCGGTTACTTTCTATCGATGCCGGCGTCCTGGCATAGGGGTAGCGCATCTTCCCCTTGATCTTAGCATCCCGGGTTCGAGTCCCGGTTTGGGCATGGTTGTTCTTCTGTTGTTCTATCTGCGAGATGTGTGAATGTGCCCTCCTGTAAAAAGGAGTTGTGCAAGCGAATGAGTGATGCGTGAGTAGCAAAGTCGTACTCTTGGTCCTAATTGGCGCTACTATAAAAACAAGAGATCCTCCCCCTCCGGTTTAAATCGCTGTCTTCATAACAGCGGGCTTCTCCGTGGCAAGTGTCAAAAGAAACAACAAAAACCTTCTATCGATGACGGAACGGGCTTCCCACGGAAACGGTTGCACCGTTGCCGGTGAGGATTTTTAGGACTCAAACTTAGTTCTCGGCATTCCGATCATTCAAATTTAATCCGAATGCCTTTAAATGGAGCGGAGGAGTAGTTTATGTGGCTGCCATAGAGTGCGAAATGCAATTTAAGAATTTAAGAGAGTCATATTTTCTTCTTTATTCTACACTTTCTCTTTCTCTGTATGTTTTCCTATTTATATTTGTTTATTTACTTTCTAATATATGAAGAAAAAGTATTGTAACTGTGAAAAAGTTTTAAAGTCCACATTTTAATGCATTTCTTTTGTTCCGAAAAAAAAATCCATTTTCAGGGGGAGGAGAGGGGTATTTATCCTTCTGTTTGTGAGAGAATACTTAAATTTAAACAGACGATAGGCCAGACAAATGAAATTTGATATCAAATCATAACACTAAATTTGAAGAATTCTTTCGAAATTTAGTGAAATTCCCCCCAGGAATTCTATTGGTGTAACAGGTATTTCGTATCCATGTATACATAGTAATATAAAAAGGCAATGAACAAGAATGAATTCAACTATTAGATCATAGTTGAACAACAGTATCGAAGTTTTATATCAAATTCGGATCAAATACGTCAAAAAGTTGACTATCTATCGATCTATCCAGTCATGGACATGTGAACACTGTCTATATATTATTAAAAAAAATATACTAGCTTAATAATATTTTGAATGTAGCTTTGTAGCCAATATTGTAAATTTATATTAAATTTTAGAAATTTAGTAGTAGATGTAAATTTATTTCGCTGTTTAGTTTTTCACTGGGATGCGAGATTTCAAACGTGACCATATTGTGTTACTATACAAAAAAATCTATTTTTTTTCTTTTTGATAATTTTAAAATTTTAACTTCTTTAAAAAAACTAGAATATCCAAAATATTTTTTTCTTAAAACTCTACACTTAGAACAAAGAAACAAAGTAAAACTAGAAAAAAAGACTTCTATGTTAACTAAACACTCAAAAAAAAGGGGGGGAGGGAGAAAGAAAATATCTTTTGCTTTTCTGAAAAGACAAAAATCAGGTGTATTTTTTTCATAAGTCAATAATCCAATATTTAAAAAATATTTCGATTTTACGGGCATTAATAATATCTTTATTCTAATTACATCAAAGACATCCATTGATGTATTTATTTCTCAAGATGGATCGTTATTGTACTCCGAAGATGCATAATATTTCATAAGCTACTTCACAAAGTAGCTTTTCTTTAATAAAAAGAAATGAATACAGTTAAGTAAATGCCATTGTTTAGATTATCCTTTAAAAGAACTCGCAGCTTGCTAAGTAATAGAAAGAAAAAAAA
>JAPMOR010101298.1:0-12202 GCA_026543865.1 Argiope aurantia
GAGTATTTATTTTCAAATGACATATTACTTTATCAGATAAATTTTAGCTTTGAAGAACAAGATCTTAAAGTGAATAAGCCATATTTCTTCAAAATGTAATTGAATATTTGTGAAATGGAAAAATTTTGTTCATTTAATCTTACAAAAGTGTCAAATAAATATGAATTATCTGCTTTGAAAGAAGATATAAAAAATGCTGGTTTATCTACTTGGAGGGTAAAATTAGGATGCAAAATCCATTTAGGATCAATCACTTTATAGCATTGCTTAGAAATGTTATTATTTGTAGTTACTTCACCAAACAGCCTTTCCCCATTGATAAACAACAGTGTTTGAGAAGGTTAGATGTGGAGATTCTGGATTTTGAAGTTCTAAATCACCTATTTATAAGTTTAGGCTAAAAATGTCTTCTAATGCTCATGTGCAGTTTTATTGAATTTATTGTCCACCATTGATGATTTCACAAATCTATCTTCAGAGTACTTTTTTTTTTAAATTTAGATTCTTTTTGCAGCATTGGCATTCTTTAGCTGCACAGTATCAGTTGTTTTTACTAAGATTTTCATAATTCATACTTTCTGCATTTTATAATTAATTATATTCTTTACATTAAATATAGACTTTTTTTTGTTATTGTTGTTCCTTTTATAATTGCCATTGCTGAAGTTCTGCATATATGTTTGTAACAGTTACTCCAATATTTTTTGCTCTATTTTAGTGACATATATTTAATTTATGAAATGTTAAAAATAAGTTATATTTTCTCTTGTGCCTGTGTTTGCATTATATCATGACATTATAATCTGTCAGAAATCATTTTCACTCACCTTTTTACTTTTCAAGTATCCTTGTATTTAAACAGGTAAGAGCTGACTTTTGCATAGTCTCTATATAAAAAGATAAACTGAAATGTGTTATGTTTTGAGAAAACACTTGTGATCATAATAATATTAAAACTTCATTCCTTACTACTATACATGATTTAAAGTTGGTATAAACATTAAATAATTTATAGTTATTTATTATTTGATTGATTTATAACATCATGTAACTTATCATTTCAGGTTCAGAGTCAAGAGTATCTGAGTTTTGTGAGCCATCCTATTACTTCTTTGTTAATTAAGTTTCTAAGATAAAATCTTTTCAAAAGTTTATTCAATTAAGAAAGTTCAAGTCAATCATAGATCCAAAGAAATTATGAATTTTTCATTGTTATTTAGAAATGAATTTCTAGCTAAAGCCTGAATAAATGGACAATATTAAAAGAATAATTAAGGAGTCCAAACCTCCCCCCCCCCACTTCTTGTTATTTAAATAGAAACAGAATGCAGTAAAAAAATGTTGTAAAAAATTATATTTATTATTCAAATTAAATTGGTATTAATCAATTTATTATATGATGAAGTGGGAGGGGGGAAGCTCGTATGTTAGGGATTGAAGGCAACTTAACTGTTTCCTAGCGAAGTGTTATTTTTTATTATTGACTGAATTTCATATAAATGGTATTGATTCTATTGTAATTTTATGTCCATATAGACCAATATGCCTTTGCAGTTGTTTCAGCTTCGTGGTACATGCTTTTGTGCACTTTTCTTAGTTTGAATTATGTTATTAGAGAGTGGCATAGAATAGTCTGCATCATTCATTCAATTGTGATACCCATCAGAATCAGAACTGCAAATGTATGCCTTCACCATTGTAATAATCTTCTATCATTATCTATTTTGCCTTCTCCAGCTATCATCATTAGGCTCTTCATTATTGTCTGATAAATTCTCTGACAGTCATAATCTTAACTGGAAAAAGATATTTCCTAAGTAGTAAGAGAGCTCACATGTTTGTTTTATGAATATAACTAATGCAATATGATGACATTACATATCTATTATTCTATTATATTTGAAGTTCATTTAGAAAGTTTGAATTTAAAAATGCTATATTTAAAGAAATAGTGAAATGTGATGACTCTTTATGCTTCATGGCAAGATGGCCGTTGGTGCCTGTCTGCCATTTATTAATCTGTGTATTTTAACATATTAAAAAAATATGCTGTTTATAAATAGAAATTCTTTTCCAATAGAACAAAGAATGAAATACTTATATATATATATATATATATATTAATTGTTCAGAATGTAATTTAAAATATATTGGCCAAACTAGCACCGAGCTTAATTTAAGAATTAACAATCACAGATCCGATATTAAAAACTTCATAAAAAATAGGACTACGGACTTCGAACTGGAGCATTTCCAAAACCATAACTTTAACAATATTAATATCTACATTCTAAAAAAGAATGTTAAAGAATTAAGCAAAAGATTGGATCTGGAAAACATTTATATTTGCAACCTGAAAACTTTATTTCCCTATGGTCTCAATAGTAAATTAAATGGGGAAGGCTATGCAGATTTAAACAATAATTGCATTTATAACAAATGTAACATATTTAAAAATTTTCTAAATAAAGATAACTATTCTGAAAGATTTAAAAGAGGTAAAGGAAAAGGGGGCAATTTTCAAATTATATTTGAGGAATTTCAAAATTACTGTTATCTGGAACACAATAGTGAAAACATTCACAAAATTAGGAAATACATTTTTGGTCTCAGAAATAATAAAATTAAATGGTTATTAAATAATAAATCCGGGGAATTAGAGTTTAAAAATTCGTACACAAAATGTATTGTTCTAGATCTAATTAAATGTAAGCTTAACATTGGAAAAAACGATTTACTTTTTAATAATAAAAATAATGTTTACAAAGAATTCTGTGTGATTAAATTCTTGGATATTTACTTCGAATATCTAAAATTGCCCAAAATTGTACATAATAATAATATATTTTTTCCTCTATCAGATAAAACAACTGTTTCATTAGCGTTTAGTTACACTTCAACTTTAAAGAAAAAAATTTGTAATTATAATTACTATGGCAAAAATTTAGATAAAATAAATATTACAGATTGTTACTGTAAAAAAGAAAAATATAAAGATTTTATTGATGTTGATAAAGGTCATATTATTACAGGTAATTTAAAAATTATTGAATCCAACTCTTTAAGAGATTTAATGGGAAGAGGAACAAAATTTAGATTAAGAGAAAAAATAAACCATGACAAAATCTTGATTTCTATTGGTAATGATTTGGATGTTTTTATTGCCAAATTATCTAGAAAATACCATTGGCCTGCAGAAGGTTTCAGAGAATGGAAGGTGAGAATTTTAAAGGAAATAAAAATAAAAATGAATATTGATTTTGACAGATCTAAATAACGTGGGATTTATTTTAGTAAAACTTTGAAAAACGAAATAAAAAATTTAAAAGAAAAATTTGTTATTACAGTAATAGATAAATCAGCAAATAATTTCTTTTTAATTTGTAAATATTATTATAAAGAACTCACAAGTTAACCGAATCAAAAGTGTTTGCAATAATAAAAATTCCTATATTGAAGCATCAAACAACCTCATTAATAATTTAATTAACAATGAATTTTCTAAAAATTACTGTAATGTCAATTTTTTAATTAAACAAGGTATGGTTTAAGATTAATCCTTTGGCTTAACTAAAAAATAGAACTTTCCTTGCATATTATATCACTCAATAGGTGGCGCTGGGAGCTTACAATTTTTACCTAAATTACCGTTAGCTTTGTGTTTTTAATAAGCGGGAATCGCAATCGATAGCTTAAAATTTCCTTGTCTGTTGATGGTATGTTTTTGCCTTTTCGTTTTTTCTTTAGTGTTTTTTATGGTATTTTGGTGTTTATTGTTTTTTTGTTATTGTTTTTTTACTTATTAGTGGTTTTCCTCTAATTTGTTGTTTTGTATTTTCCTTTCTGTTAAAATGGTATATCACTTGGGTCTAATTTCAGGGGATTTTCGAGTCACGAAGGAATCATTATTAGACGTAATTGCCTGAATTTCCTTAACAGAAAAAATCCCTTTTTTTGAATCCCTGCCTGAGGATGACCCTTGAAAAAGTCTTCAGGCCGGATTCTTTTTTTATATTTTTTTATTTGGTTTATTTGTTTTTCCTTTTAACTTGATTTTTATACTTTTGTATATATATATATATATATATATATATATACTTTTACCCTAAGAGAACTTACTTGAATTGTTAAAAACAAATATAGTTATTAAATTCGTAAAAAAAAAATTATAGAAAAATATAAACCCATTTTTAATAGAAATCTTTTTAATAAATTAAAAGAAGCATTAATTTTTTTATTATTATGATTTGAAAAATTTATTTAACTTCATATAATCTTTTGACAAGATGCAATGACTTTGTATAGAAGTATGGTGTGTTTATCAAAGGACAGGGTCAAATTATGTGTGATAGCTATGTTCTGTTTTAAGACATATTAATATTTTTGTACTTTTAAGGAAAATAAAACAGTGCATTGTATGTTGTACTTTGATTTGATTAATAGACATATTTGAGATTGTATTGCCTGTAGAAGATAAAGCAAACAAACAAATAAGCATGGATGATATCCATTTGAAAAAAGCCTGCCTCATGGGGGGGGGGGGGCAAAATTCTTCTTTAAATAATTGCTTTGCTCAGATTGATTTCATAAATGTTAAATACATCAAGCTAGTATCCCATATTACATTAGTGCTGCAATATATGAATCAAAGTATGACCAGTGGCCTAAAATATCACTAAAAGAGCAGCTATGTTGCATATTTTGAAAAAAAAGCAAAAAAGAAATGGAAACCCAACAACATAGAAGTAAAAACTAAAAAAAAATATTTAAGAAAATATCTTAAAAGTCGTTCTTATATAATGTAACAGAAAACAATAAAAAGTTGTAAAATCACAATTGAGATCATAAAAATAAAATCCCAAACATTTTTTATATATGAGCTTTATTATAAATGTTATTAATACTAATTTACATAAAACTTTTCTATCCTCTCAGATTTTTTCAAATTCTTGATAACATTTTCTTATATAATGCATTTTTAATTTTAAAAAAAAGGGATCCTTATTATTACTTATTGGTATTTGAGATTTATCTTTCTATTATAGAATTATTAGACTTCCTTCTAAGAGGCTAAGGAACATTTGTATGCTCAAAATATCGTTCAAATTTCTTAAAGTGTATAGAATTGCATGAGTTTCTAACAAATACACAATATATTCATCCTTGTAAATTTAGATCATATGATCATAATAGAACACCCAGGAAATAGTCTTTAGCATCCATAAGATACAAAATATATACAAATTTTAAATTCTTGATAGAAATTCTAATGGTTATTTCAATAATTGCTTTTATCAAATAATTAAAAATTATTTATTTAATCTAGTCATATCATAAAAATAAATATCATAAATTAATAGTTATAGAAGATTTAAAATAAAAAGGAATTACCATTTACTTATGGAATTCACAGTTGAAAATACTTGTCACTTTAGAAATTCTGAAATCTTTAAAATAATTCATTTTTAATCTTACACTGAAAATAAAATTATGTTTATGATCATAGAAAGATAAAATTTGAAATTTGTATTCTATAAAATCGCTTACTACATTTCCATTATAAAGAAAAAGATCTCTTTTTAACAGGAGAGAAAGAAAAACTATTTATAGGTTTGATAATAAAAAAAATGAAATAAGCATTATTTAAATTTCAACAATGAAAATCACTATTGTGATTCAAATCTTGCATTTTTTTAAATTGTTAAAATTATAATATATATATATATAATTGAAAAGATTATTTTTTAAATACAAAAATTAAGATTGGACAAACATTAAGAATTGAACAATTTGAATTTTAAGATAGTACAAGTATTTTCTTTAAGTTATCATGAATTTTGCTTAATTTTTCATTACTTAAAATTAAGTTTCAAAAAAATTCTAAATGAATGTGTTCAAATTAGTTTAAAAAAATCGCTTTGAAGTGCAAGTTCCCATCATTCAAAGCTTTTTTGATAAAATTATCAAACTGACACAAATATTGGCTTAATTTCGTTTGATCCATAAATTGGTCTATAATATAAAACAGATTACAAACATGTATATCCTTTTTTTTAATATTAATAGTAACAATTGCATAACATATTAAAGATGGGCAGTTTTTTATATCAAAAAGACATAATAATGATAAATCATTACAATTAAAAAAATTTTTTTTTGAATGTTTTTAATAAAACTTAGGATTTATTTGGATGAAAATATTTCATTTAGCTGATATTCTTGGAGCCTTTTCTGAAAGAAGAAAATGTAATGCACATTTTGATTTATCAACCATTATGTTTTAAAACTTAATTTCAAATGATTTTGTGCATTTTAATTATATTTTTTAACTTTGTAATTTCCATACATTGTAACACTTTTACACAGTTTAATTAATCTGTTGAATAACAACTTCGATATATTAATCGATTGCTACACTATGTTATTCAAAAATAATTTATATGTATAGTTATTTAGTTTTAATTTTAAATCCTTCCATTTCATTATATCTTTCTGGAGTGTGGCAAAGGAAGTCGAATATGAGAACAGCATTATTAAAAAAAAAAAGGTGAAGGGGAAGCTGCTTTGGCACTTGCCCTGGGCGCGTTTTATTTAAGTATGCCTCTGGGTTTTAAAATAGAAATTTATTTATTTTTTCACAAATTCGATAATCATTCATTTTTTTTTCAATATAAAAAACAACCAATCGGACAAAATATCCGTTCATTCTACCAGTCATAATATGGTAATTTTATGACAATTTTTAATAGTAGTAAAAAGGTGATAAATATATAAAATGTCCGAGTTAAAAAAAATTCAACAAAACTTAATTGCAGTGGGATTTGTAGTTCATTTATTAATGCTCTAATTTAAAAGTTTAGTTTCTTTTTGAAAATGCTTCATATTTTATCAGGTACATTTAGACGGTTAAAATACTAGAGAAAGCGGACTTCTGGTAAAAAGAAGCATATTTTTGTTAATAAGCTCTCGATGCAAATTATTAACTTTCTTCGCTATCATATCGAAATGTGTTACATATTTATCTACATCAGTGGAAAATTCAATTCAGAAATTGAAAAGCTTTCTTTCCATTTACAATTCTTAATATTTTTCTTATTTGCGTAAATTATATTAAAATTGTTGCCAATATTATGAATGCCAGCATACCATACAATGAATTAGATGCGTATAATTGTATTTGAACGATTTATTGCACTCATAGCGTAAGAAAATTCATTAGTGAAATATTTTTATTCGAGATGCAAAATTTTCGAATATATTTTCAGAATTCTTCCTGTTTGGGACAGATAATTATTAAAAGCCATTCCCCCCCCCCCTTCAAGATATGAGGAAAATACCTTGAACCACAAGGAGGTCAACTCATAAGCATACGATACACATTAAATGCATCTGCCAATGCAATTTTGGAATCCATTGCAGATTTTATCCGAGCCTGAAAAAAAGCTGGACATGATAGCATAGCACATAATTAAATATTATAAATATGCGCAATATTGTTTTGTCATCTACCTCGTCTTAGCGAAACATGAATTGATTCCATTTATGTTTGGCATTTAAATCTTGCCATCCGGTGTATTTAATCGAAAAATATTAATATTCGTTTTATTCATACACGTATATTATTGACGCAGTTCAAAAGAAAAAAAAGCACCTCGATACGATTAGTTGAAAACTGATTAAAAATTTAAATTTTCATTTATACCGTCTATACTGAATTCACGATGCAGATAAAACTAATTAATTTTTGTTATGAGATAGAATTTTATATTTATCAATTAATGATTGATGCCTTACATACATCATTTTTCGAATGGTTATTTAAACTATTCTTAAGTGAGCAATAACAGTTTAAAATGTTCTTGCATTTTTAGATTAAATGCTTTTGTTTTATGTAATTTCTTTTCCTAAAATTAAAAAATCGGCATCTTGGAATTGTATGATCATTTGAATTTTAATAAAACATTTTCTATGAAAGAGATTTATTTAATATTATCTGAACCTGAAATTTTAATAAGAATTGGGATTAATTAAACGACATTTAGGTGGATTTTAGCATTTTTTCGAGACAACTTCATAAAATATCACTGTACAAAAATAAATTTTATAAAATTTGAAAAATTGTCTGTTTAATGATACCAATTTCAAACTTTTATCAAATATTTGATCACTTGATTTTTTTTTTCAAAAAGCTAAAAAAAAAAAAAGAATTTTATTTAATATCTGTGTAGTTTACAAGACAAATAAATAAAATGAAGTTGCAAAATCTCAAAAGAAATGAAGTGCAAAATCTCAAATTTGGAAGATAAATGAACAGGATATTTACGTTTTTAATAACGCTTTGGTGTTATGGGATTGTCTCCTTTAGAAAAGTTCATGTTCACAATAAATAGAACTTAAATGAAACAATTAAAATAACACAGTTTTAATGTCAACAATAAGAACTCATCGTTAAAAAAAAAAAAAAACTTATACGTACAAAGCAAGTAAATGACGGTGATGATTCAATTTGAATTCACTAAAGAAAATCCATGCTAATAAAAGAAAAGTCAACTATTCATAATATGAGTGTCAAAAATTATAAAAAGTCGTACTAAACCTCTCAAAAGTGGGCAATAGCAAGGAAAATGCTCCAAGGCTCGTATTCCTGACGTTCAGGGTATACATATGCCAAGTTTTGGTATCTATAGATCAGACGATCTGGCTTGTCGTGTACCAACATGCACATACACACATAAACACACATTTATCATTATTATTAGCAGAGTTTATTATCTTGTCCCTCATCATCATCTTAAAATGCAAGTTTGAACACACCAAAGCGTTATACCGGCGCGGTTTTTTTTTTATGAGAAATAAATACGAAAAAAGTGACTGCTTGTCCTTATTCTCATAAATATGATTGATATTTCTAGTTTTAAAAAATAATAAGCCACTGGCTAACAGTGGCAAGAAGAGGTTGTTAAAAGCATTAAAATTACAAACATTTAATTGAAATTTTATGTTTTGATTCTGAAAACTCTTGATTTCAAGATGCAATTGTTTAATTTTAGTATACGCTTTCATTATATTGCTACGAATATATAATGTTGCTTTCCAGCGCTATGGATTTCTTAGTAAGGAATATTGTTTTACAAGTACCTCTTATGATGTCGAATCAATGATCCTTGGCCTTGGTCAATATACATGACGACAATTTGGAGACAAAATAGAAAAATTCCGGAATCTACAGGAATTTTGTCAATGGGTCCATTAGGAGTGAATTGTATTGATCTTTCCAGAACCTTCTTTGCTCTTTCACAGAAACTATACAGAGACAGAAGGCAGAGCTGAAGTCAGTCGAGTATTGAATCAGTTATCATTGAATCGTGTGCTAAATAGCCAGTCTATAATGAATGAAGTAATTGACAAAAGAGTAGAACGAAAGAAAGAGTAGTTGAGTTCCTTTTGAATGATTTGTGCGGTCACGATTATTTATTACTAATTATCTGCTTATAGACTCCTGTTTATTGTAAATGCTGTTTTTGTATATGTTTTGATAGTGTTTTGTTGTCTATGTATTCGTATCTTCGAAGAATAAAGCCTCGTTCTTTGTTATTGAATTATTGTTCTCTGTTTCACAATACACCCACAACATCGGACCTGCCCATTTTCGGATTTCAGATATAGAATTTTTCGTAACAAAATTCTTTGTTTCAATTATTAGTATGCATTTCGTTAAGGTTTGATCAAAAATTGAAATATCAAATTATAACTTCAAATTAGAAATTGTTTCATTGTTGGCGTGTTTTTTTTTAACTTTTTGATTTCAATACTCTTAAAAATAATTACATGTTTTAAATGCATATATATATATAATGACCCTTGCTTATCTTCCCTATCACCCACTCCATTCTTTTTAACTCTCTTCAAATAACACTATCCAGGTCAAAGTTTTCTCGGTATTTCTTTATTTGTGTCTACACCAATTATCATTCCATCGAATCACGGTAACACTGCATGACGGAACTGACGCAAACCAGATAATAATTTATGCAAATATTGAGAAGCATGCATGATAGGTCTCATTACAAACGTCCCATGTGTGGAACCCTCTCAAGAAGGCACGTTCCACCAAAAGCGATGGCACCATAATTTTAGTGAATGCATTATTTTGTCATTGTTATGTGTAAGCGGCCCCTTCGAGACTTGCTGGAAAATGATTGAAGATCTTATTGAATATAGTGAACATTTGCCCACGAAGCGTATTCTACGGTGAAAATCCACAAGATTTATCGAATATAAAGTGGATAAGATAATCCACTTATGATAACTATATATCATTTGTCAAGTACCACACAGCAAGCAATTGTTATACACCAAATTATGTTTACGGGTATTATCAAAATTTCTTAAATAAAATCTTTGTACATATTATTTATCCTCCTTATATAAAATATTAGTGGGATGATTTAATTTTGTTATACTGCTAGTGTAATGAATGTCAACGAGTCTTCAAACAGAAATAAGAAATTATTAACTGTATGTTGCGTCGTTAAATGTGACGTATTCAAGATTTCAAGATTTCTTATCTGAGTATTTTAGACTTGAAATGTACTTCCTCACATTCTATTATTTCACTTTGAACCGGTACGTATAACTTAATTTTGTTATATGTTAGTACTAAAAATAAATTTATTGGCCGTGTGACTGAAAAGCAACCTTCATCACGAAAACACCGTAAAATGCTAAACCTGACAACACAACATGATGACACTAACATGAAGGAATAATGCCAGTTGGAATCATTAGGTCTTATTAAAGACCTAATGATTCCAACTGGCATTATTCCTTCCCCCATTAGCCCATAATGCTCAACAATGTTGTTATGATATCTTTACCATATTAGTTGGTGTTTAGCATATCGAACAATATCACGGATATATCGTATAATATCTTGCCCTAATAGACCACAAAACCGATCCCAGTTTTCTTGAGAGCATAAACAATGCCAATCTCGGAATTTAAAGGAGTTAATATTGTATGGTACAATCGGATGCTTTATTTTGGTAAAGAAATCTTTTAAGCTTAAAATCAACTAATAATGGGGTCAATTCATGTGACATAAAAGTCACATGTCATATACTTCTTGCGCATGGCATTTAAGTTTCATCCACACCGCTTTCGTCGATCAGTCTGCCGTTTACGTTCTTCGCCAAGTATGAAGCGGATTTTTTGTTTACATTTGAAGTTATAATTTTTGAGTCATTTTCTTTCCTCTTATTATGTGTTAAAAGAGGAAATACTGGTGTGCTGTTGGATTTAATGCAAAACACAAAAGTGACTGTCATGATAAAATGTTTTCTTATTTTCCTTTCAACAATCCTGACGTGGGTTGATAGCATAGAGCTGAGCTCTATGGTTGATAGCTTTGGTATACATTTTTTCAAGCCTTCGAAGTCGGTGATATGCTCGATCATTTTGAAGAATTCGTTCAGTGTGTGTCCATTTATTAAATATAGCTGTTCCAGTAATTTGTTAGAAAACCTCTTCGAAGAAAAAGAAATTGCTAAGCGATTTCCCATCAAAAGCAATCAAACAAAATCGTGAGTGCATTTCTAATTTACTTTATTCACATTTGATGAAATTTCTGATAATTTTGAATATGCTTAGAAGGTTTTAAAATGTTTACATGAATATTACATTGCATTTTTTTTACAAAATCTTATCTAGATTTAATTAATGTAAATAAACAAACTCCTTTTGCAAAAATAACAATTGCTATAATGCTAAACTTAGGTGGAAGTGAATATTACAAGTTTTCTAATTACATTCGCAGATTTGTGATTGATTCAAAGTGAATTTATATCAAACAACTTTTCTATTCTTAAAAATGAAATGTCAATAGTTTATTGTATTTAAACTGAAATTGACTGTTAACATAATATACTGTTATAACACTGTGCACCTCAGTGATTTCGGTTTTATTAAATAAAGGTCTTTTCATTGAAAATCAATTTCCATATCAGCATTTATTATATAATTTTTATTCACTACTTCATTGCTACATGCATGTTTCACTTTTTTTTCTCTATTTCTTTAATCTATCAATTTTGAATTATAAAATTCTGTGAAAGCATAAAAGTGTTTCTTTCCTCCTCTTTATATCCTATTTAACTTCTCTATCCCCCTCCCTCTCTCTCTCTCTCTCTCTCTCTCTCTCTCT
>JAPMOR010101300.1:0-59713 GCA_026543865.1 Argiope aurantia
CAGTATAATAGTTATACACAAAAATTTCATAAATATATAAAAAAAATTGCAAAGTCAAATGATCAATTACTCGATAGAAATTTTTATCTTCACTTAATTAGATGGAAATTAATTACTTGAAAGCGAATATAGTTGATTAAGAAGATGCATAGATCTTTAAAAATGTTAAGAAAATATTTTTCGTCTTTTGTTATTGAAAGATGACTGAAATTTACCCGGGATTCTTCTAAATGCCATACCCGAGAAATCGATTACTTTAATGCACCAAACTCCCTCCTACGCATTAGTACATTATTTCTAGGTATTAAGGCTGCTAATATTATTCCTGCAATTTTATGGCTCTACTTCCAAGTGAGTAAACATGTTTTCAGAAATATGACATCGCTGTTCCTTTCCTGAAATAACAAAAATAACCATAAGTGAATCTGTCTCTGTAAGTCAGAAACCTTTTCATGTGGCTTTAAATTACAATATTTAAAATATGAAATATTTAATATTGCGATTATTAATGTATTGAGCTGGTTTTATAAAACTATTGGAAATTCGTCTAGACTCTCCTTCGTTAAGTGAATTTATAATTTGCAGTAACATTTTTATATGGTTCCATTTGCCTTGGAGCTCCCATCTAATGCTTTCTGGATCTGATAAGGAGGCGTTACATTGCTATAGAACACGAAAGTACATGATACAAGCATCACGGATTTAAAACATAAATAAACCAAATTATAGTTAGCAAACTAAAGTCGCGACTCTCGATATGATGAATTTGAAAGGCTTTCTTTATTATATTCATTAAAATTATTTATTATATTCATTATTATATTCATTCTTTATTTATATTCATTAAAAAAATAATCCAAAGTACCTCCGTTCATATACCCACAAATAGAATTTTTTCTTCCGAACATTACTTCTTTTATCATCCGTTTTTGAATTTTGCCTGAATTTATGAAGCAAACTGTATCCACAACCTAAAAAAGAAAAATCGTTTTGTATCTATTGAAATGAGGTACATTATTACATATAGTAAATGAATAGCAATATTCCATAGAATCAACTGCATCAATCTGCTCCAAGGAGCAATTTTACTTAAAATAGGTGGCCATGCAAAACCAAATCTAAAATACGTTAAAAGTTAAAGCTATTCAGGAAAATTAAAGTTAGATTTTACTTCTAGATAAATTTTTTTCAACCGAAAAATTGTAGAAATTGCACATCACAAATTTGGACGAAAAATCATTTAAAAGAGAAAGTTAATTTTAAGGTTAATATTTTTTTTAATTATCAGTCATCCTTTGAAAATTACACGTTTTTTCATCATATGATCTGAAATAAGGAATGGAATATAATATATGTAAATAGCATCCGAACAAATAAATTTTGATCTAATCAAATGTTCAAAATTAAGGAATTTTGTCAGTGTTCCATCCATCAGACTTGTTCAACACTCACTTAACTATCTATGTCTTTTCAATCTAAATTTAAAAAAAACTGGTCTGATTACTATCACATTGCGTACATAATAAAAGAAAATGATGAGAATGATGCAGTAAAATGTGTACACCTTTCATGTGAGTGTCAAGCTTTTCATACCTTAACCATCTATCTCCTTCTAGTTCTCACCCAGTCTTCATGTTATAAATTTAAAATAACTTCTTATGAAGGAATGAGAAGAAAGTTCAATAAACATCTTGATTATAATTGATAAAAAATTTTTTCCAATTAATGATATCATTTATAAAATATCATTAAATATTTTTTCTCTGAAATCTTTTTTGTTCCGTAATTTTAAAACATAGTTTATCAGAAATATGGATGCAGATTAAGACAAAATTATATTTGCAAAATAAAACTGAACACGAAATGCAAATCATAATAATACCACAAAATGTTGATTAGATTTCGAAAATGTAGATTCTTAAAGTAGTAACAACTAGCAGGTATGAAGTCATGGGTGTTTTTAATGTTTATCATGTATAATGTCTTGTATATCGACTAAGATATCAGAAGTAAAAATTTAACAAAACTCTACAAAATCCTAGAATAGGCAATAGTATCACCGCATATTGGGTGAAATATTTGAATTTAAGTACTAGATAATTTGTTGAAATCAGCGGCTGCACATATTTCCGTTCCTTATTCAAGCACCATTCTGATTGTGCATTAGAACAATTTGGATTTGCAGATTATTTTGATCAAGCTTGAGAAAAATAGAAAAGGAAATTTCTTTCTAAATAGACAATTTACATATAAAAGACTGTTATTAAAACATTGAAAGGGCTTCAAGGTTAAATATCTTTAGAACTATTTTCAAATAAAGTTCTAGAAATGAATTATAAATTTTAGATAGAAAAAAAGCTATGTCTCTGAATTTTCCATCAATAAAGAATTGAATTATAGAATCAAATTTGAAATTTTCATATTAATTTATAAATGAAATTTATGTAAAACAATGCAGCATTTCAATAGAAAATGCTTTCTTATTGTTAAATATTTTCTAAACATTCCTAAAATGTTTCAGTAATCTTTATCGTAATATCTTAGTTTACTGTCGGATTATAATTTAGCTTCAAGCTTTCGTGTGAATGCTGAAACCTCAGTTTACGTGACAGCGATTTCTATTCTGGTTCATTAATTGAGCTGTGAGCGGAGTCAGGAGCTCATTTGGAGCATGGAAACTTTTCGTTGCTAAGCATGCAAAATTTAGCTGGGGTATTATTGTATCCGACCTAAAATAGCGCGGCGGATTTTTTTGGAACATTACTTTCTGCCTCATTTGCGTGAAGTTGTGATTAAATATTCATATCACAAAGCAGCCATTCATTATTTTGAGGGAAGTATTATGCTCTATTGGAATTTTGAGTACTTATTTTTAAGAGAAATATATCTATATCACTGAAAGATTTTCGTTCTGGCTTTCTTCTATTTATGCAAAATATTACCTTACCCTAATGCGTCACGGTGCAAGTAAAAATAATTCAGATTTTTGTAACAATTTTAAAAAGATAGCTAGATTTAATTGGATTTTCTTTCAATCATGATTTTATAATCAATTATTTATCAAAAAGAATTAATAGCTTTAAATAACATAAAAAATGAAATGATTCGGAACATTTGATGACATTGTATTAAATAAAAGAGAAACCACAATTTTGAAATCGTAATTAAGGAATTAAATTCTTAAACTTAAGAAAATCATGAAATTTAAAAAAATACAATTATTCTTTTTTATAATGAAAAGCAGCAGTCTTAAAAATGACATTTAATTTTTAAAAAGTGTTGTGTGAATATATATATATATGTGTGTGTGTGAAAAACATGGAATTTATTTATGTATTCATAAAAATAATTATACTTATTTATTTGTTACTCCAAGTAAAAGTGTAATACATACAATATTAATTACCGAAAAAATAAATTACAAAAAATGAAATGTAGAAAGCTATAAACATAGGTGATAATGCATACCTGTGAAATTTAAATAAATATTTTGCTTCTTTGGAAATGCGAGAATATTTCAAAACTGTGAGCATTTAAGGCTAAAATTTTCCCCCTTATATACATTCAACTATAACTTGTTGTTCGGGATTTCAATATCAGACCAAAAGCTTAATATACCGATATTCTGTATTTTTTAGATCTTACTACCGGGATACCGGTTTTAATACCAGTAGAAGAAATTTTAGAAAAAGAAAGAAAACAGAGGTGTTTCTTAGTTTTATTTGCCAATTTTATTAGAAAGTGTAAATATCACCAAAAATAATTTGTAACTTATAAATTTTAAGAGTGTATAAGGAATCACAAAGAAGTAAAGGAATATATTATTTATTTAAATCACAAAAAAGTGTAAATATCACTATTCAGCCTGTGGTACTATTACACATTTTTGAAATGGGATTTTAAAAAACATAATGTATACATTGTACTGTCATTAAGCCTGAAGAGTAATTATGTGCAAAAATTACCAGCTGTCAAAAACGCTTTTTCGGCATCTACGCTAGTTGGTGATACTGTTAGCAATGCGCGATATACTTTTTCCAGGCATTTACCACTAAATTCCTCATCTTCAAATAAATCCATTTCTCGTCAGATAGTTTCGGATATAACTGATTTGTGTATTGTATTTTGGTTTGCTGAAATTTTTTTATTTATCGCTAATTCTAATTTTTGTTCAAGAAACAATTCCTTTTCACTATCGACATTAGTGTCAGCATAATCTTCGATAACTTCGATAGGTTTGTGGGTAAAAAAAAAAAAAAAAATGAAAATTTACTGTAAACGTGATCAGATTTAAATTGGTTAGTCTCTTTTCTTCTTTTTCATCTTCATTTTTAAAATCATTATAATTATTTAAATACCGTAAGACATTTTCTATTTCGGTATGCCTTTCTTCTGTGCGGTTTTTCAATGCAATATATAATTCTTCAGATAATGTGCTGTTCTTTCAGTGACTGCAACATGAAATTTATTGTTGCATTAGCTGTTAATAATTTAGAATATCTCCGACAGAATGCCTCAACAGTCAGTTTTATTGGAAATAGAGCTGATACAGCTCTGGATATTAAGTCGAATTCACTATCTGAAAAATTAATTTGCAGGTTTAAGTCGATTATTACTTTTTGGATCGGAAAATCGTTCTATCATTACGAGTAAATTGTTCCAACGTGTTTTAGAATCTAAAATTGACATATATTCTGTTTTATTTTCAGTTAGTATATACTTTTGTAATATGGCATTTTTTGTCGGGAAACATTTAAATATCTTAACAATTTTTCGAATTTTATAAATTATAGGATGAAATTCTTGATGGGTTAATATTTTACCCTCATTAGTAATATCTTCTTCAACAATTACATTGTCATTATCTTCATTATCAATATCACTCTCACTGCCTTCAAAGTCGGAATCCGAAGTTTCTATATCCATAGTATTTGGATTTTTCTGTTCTTTATTTTTTTGATATAATACATCTATTGCTCCATATTGAATTCCACAAGCAATTGCTCATTTGCACCAATCAACTTTCCAACTGTTCCTCCATCAGTTGATATGGATACAATAACTTCTTTCAGAGATAACCCATGTTTCGCCAATTTAGATTTAAGCACTTCCACACATTTTTTGGCTGACATATTTCCTGAGACATGTGTAAGTTCTGTATTCCAAATTATTTTTTTCTGAATGAATATTTATATTTAAATAGCGTCTATTTCTTACACTTGTCCATTCATCAAATGTAAGGCTAAATTTTTCCCCATTTTCCCCATTAATTGTATTAGCTCGTGTTTCAAAGAATTGCGAACACCGTTACTGTAGTTTATAAAAGTTCTTCTTATAGTGTTAATCGTTGTTGGTAGATTCTTTAAACCTCTGGCGGATAGTGACTTTCTTAATTCAGTAGAAGTGCAAAACACTCGAAATGGCAAACCATCTAATGCTGTCATTTTACTTATAATTTCATACAAATTATCTTTTTTTTTTTTTTTTTCAAAATAATCTAAAATTCCTGATTGCTTGACCTAAGAAACTCTGCTTAAATTTGTATCTTCATCGCAATTAGATTCTTTCCTCTTTAACAAATTTGTATCATGTTTCGTTTTTAAATGTGTATGTAGTTCGCTTGTACTTCCTCCGTTCACTTTAAAAACTCTTGAACGTTTATATTGTGCCACCATATTCTTTTCATCATATAAATAATGAAACCAAACCGAAGTATTATCAACTGATTCTTTATGTTCTTTAAAGAGATTCTTATTCATTATTATGGGTTATTATTTATGAGTATACATGTAATAAATCCGAAAAATATTTTGAACCCTAAAGTATGATATGCAAATACAATGTGAATAACAAACTCACCAATTAAAAAAATATCGAAATATTACGCACTTTCTTCACATTCACATACTGTATCATTAGTATTTTATCACTTCTCTTGATTGTACGATGCAACTTTGTATTCACAGTCTAATTAATTTCGCCCGTTAGGGAGACATAAAAACAAAAACGTATACTACTTTGCTATGTTGGCTATCTCTGACCATATAGTGAAGACAATTTAAAAAAATTTCTAGTAAATACCGAAGAAAGGTATTTAAACTTGCGAATACCGGTATTACAAAATTGTACAGATGGTTCAAAATACCGGTATTCGGTATCCCGGTATTGCAATCCCTACTTGTCGATTGACAAAATAATCTCTCATCATTAGGAAACAACTTGTTGCCATTCAGTTTGCAGTAATACTCTCGCAATATGTATTTTGGCTCTTCTAAAGATTTGTAAACATTTCTGAAATGCATTTTAATTATTACAATTCCCTCATATATTTATGCATATTTTAAATTTTTGTAGTCGAAGAAATTCCGAGCAAAATCTACATTATTGTATTCAACATCACTAGCACTAATTTTTGTAAAATATTTGTCTCTTTTTTGCGATAGTGTATCGTTTTCATAACCTTCCTGTGGGAGAACGTTTGTGAGAGATAGAGAAGAATTTAATTCACTAAATTCCGTTAAACTCGAACAGGTTCGCTGTAGTTGATGAATGGTGGCACAGTCAACAGGTCTCAATAATAAATAACGAGATTTATTAACACGAATATGCAGACGATATATACACTGCCGAGACGGACGCAAGCAATGCACAAAAGCACTTCGAACAAACAGCGTCCTAGAAATAGTAATCGGTAGTAAGCAACCACAATAGCACACGAAAAGGGCCAGATAAAACTCAACAGGAAAAGAGAAATCACGTAGATATTCCTTATGGACTCTCCAAACGCCTATAATGTTCCACTATCACCTCGCTTTATCTGTACTCAATTAAAAACTCAATACTATACGAGTGGCTTCTCAACACACAGATGCTGCTTCAATACTTGTCTCCAAGATTCGGCGTACGGTTCATTGCTCAAACTACTAATTACTTGATCACCACTCAACGTTTGCGCAGAGCTGGACTAATCCAATTAATTCGTCGCTGACTCAGTACATATTGACAATATGATTAAACACGCATTCTTTATAAGACGACTTCGGCTTGAGGAGCCGCCCTTTTATAACACCCAGAGAGCGGGGCACAGCCGGTTCTCGAAACAATCAACATAATTTCCATCCTATTAGTCCTATCGCCTGAAAATTCCAATATTATCCATTTTGCGGCCAAATTCGTCGCCAAGATGTCAAATGATCACCGAATCTGCCACCAAATCTAGGGGTTATAAATCAGACATGCTAACAGCATTCAATATCAGCTGTTCGTAAAACTATGTTTGTTACGATGGGATTGACTGTGCAACATTATGGATTCGTACTATTATCTTTTTACCATATGTCGCGTCGAAAAAAGACGTTGGCTATTCTTGCAGAGAACTATTCTTGAATCTGGGATTTGTATCTAAGATCATTGACACAAGTTTTTTCTGTACATTTATAATTTTAAAAAAATAATGTGACAATAATCAGAAGCTACATCACTCATTTGATAAATAGAAAAAGAAAAGCAAGTTAGAAGGAAATATCTAAGAAAGCTGACAAACACTCTTCTAAGACAATACGTTGAGAGAATTTTATTTTTAAAAAATAGCTAAAATTATAAGTGCTGAAAATAAAAACAGAATTATGTCTTTATTAAGTGGACGAAGGGTCATAGGGTAAAAAACCTCACTTACACCATGTTCATTTTAATAATTAATCTCATGAAAATTTAAATTTTTTAATAGTCTATCTAGGCAATTCACTCGATCTTTCATGTTAGTATATAGTTCTCGTCTATTGGAAGATTAAATTAGCTTTTCAACAAACATTTTACATTTACGGGGCAAAATACAATACTATATTTATAACACCATATCCCCTGCTTGCATCTAGAGGCATATATTTATTCATTATTTATTTATTTACTTAGGTAAAAAAAGAAATTGAGGCAGCCAAGTAGAAATATTCTATAATGGAATTAGGTTTTTTTTCCCTTCTAGAATTGATGTGTACTGCGTCTCTATGCTATAAATCAACAATAAATCACCAGAAGAATTTTCACAGTAGTATATTTCAAAAATTTAATGTGAAGATGTCTGGACCCATTAAATATAAATCTTTAACTTTTCCCTCGTGCCTGCCTGGATCTTCAGAGAAAGCTCATTCGTGCTCATGGATTAACAAATCTAATTTTTCATAGAAATTTAAAGCTCATAAAAATTGGTTATTATTGCTTTTGGTATAATATATAAAAGCTCCCAAAAGAAGGAATATCGAATTTCATAATTTATTTTTTTGCTAGTTATTTAGAAAAAAAATCAGAAAAAGGAATCTGTTTTCTTGGTAAATAATGCATACTTAGAATATTAATAGGAGTAAAGTAATATAGGAGATAATAATATAATGAATATTTAAATAAAGTTCAATTTTAATTTTATTGGTGTATTAAGTTGTAGTGGTTTAGCATTCAACGTTACATAACATGCAAACTTATCATAAAGAATAGTTAGGTTATTTGATAAGGAATAAATGTGAAACGGACACACATCAAATTTCTTTGAAATAAACAAATTATTTTGATGAAGTTTGTTAAAAGTTGCGAGAATAGAAACTTATAAGGATAGATTCAAAATGAATTAGGTTTAATGTGAAGGAACATAAATCGAGCTTAACATTTTAACTTAATTTCAAGAGCTGGAATTTAGCCTCCCTTATTCTGTGATGTTTCTCAAACTTTGTGTGTTAATGTTAACTGGGACTAACTGAATAGGTCTTGACGAAAAATATTTACCTTTTATATATTGTGAAACATTTATTTTCTAATTAATATATGCTCTATAAGTAATTCTCTAGTTACTGGAATTCGAACTTCATTGTAATTTTGATTTCTGATTTATTATTTTTCTCACGCAATCAGAATGCTATGATGACAAATTCTATTTTGAAACGATATAAATTTACAATACATTCTCATGTTCTCTCTTTCCTACTTTCTGCCTTCCTATTCGGGGCGTTACACGATTTGTCACCAAGGTTTGAATAAAGAATCTTTATAAGACGTTAACATCAGACATATAGCATAACATATATAAAGATAGTAATTCTACTAAGAAATGCGCAATAATAATTAATGAATTTTATCTAAATAATTTAAGATACTATTTTTTAACGATAAGTCGAGCCAAGATAAAGTGATGAAGAATGATTAAGTCACGTTAATTTAATTTTGAATTGCACTATGCATCTTGCAAAAAGAAAGATAATTAGACAAAAAAAATCTTAGAGTGAAAGAGAACATATAATTAAATGTTTGACTGCAACCATAATTATCTTTGCCAAACGATTATGATGGTAGATGAACTTAAGTCATTACACATGAACACAGAAAAATAGCAGTCTTGCTCATAGATCTTTGGCACCCACATAGAAAATCCTATAAAAAGAGAGTCGTTGTTCGATAAATTTTATAGGATTGATATAAGCTATTAAAATCAAATTAGAAGGAAATTCATGAAATGATTAAATTTAAAAAGTTGAAAATTGTCCAAAGATGAGAAATTTTCATTTGGAAGTGGAGAAAACCAAACGATTAATCAAAAATTTGGTAAAAAATATCCAATTTATTTTTTATAAAATCATTAGAAAATATATACTGTATATTTTATATATATATACAGGCAATACTGTTTTTTTTCTTCCATTTTTAGAAAAGGTTTCAAAAGGAAATGATATTTCTAATTTTTGTTTGTTTGTTTCTGAATTGTTTAAAAATCGCATTTTATTTATAACGGAAATAACTGTTGTTTATTAAACGATGATTTATGGTTTTATTTATTGTCTTTAATAATATGTACGTTACGCGAACTTATTTGAAATCTTTCAATTCATTTAATTTGAGCAAATAAGATTTCACATTTTATATTTTAAAATCAAGTAAGCCATCATTCAAATATTTTATCTTTAAGTGAAAAAGGCATTACTATTATCAGTTATCTGAACAGCATTCTTGGTATCATTTTATTTCTATTTTATTCTTTTGTATTACGCAGCATTATTCAATTATAAGCTTCAAAAATTGAAATATTGAAGCAGATACATCCATTTTTGTGAAATACTTTTTTAGAAAATTCTTTCGATATATCTGTCTTGAATAATATTCAACAAAAAGTAACTTTTAAATACGAAAATAAATTTAAAAACATAATAAATTTTTTATGAAATGTTACTTGAAATGGCAAGAAAGGTACATATTTTTCATTTCTCTTTTGATGTCTTAGAAAAAGGTAATTTCCATCCGGGATTTTCTTTCTCTCTTGAATAATTTTGTGTCTGAGTCGTTCTATCGAGTGGTAGGTAAAGACTTTATTAGTTTCTTGCGTCTCTTTCAATTACTGTTTAAATAACACTTGAGTGTCAAGAATAGGAGAAAAGATGGTAGGTGGTGTAGTCAGTGAAAACAAATTCATGTAAGGAATTCCATACCACAGAATATCATGTGTCTCTCTTGAGGGTCATTGGTAAGAAGTATTCCTTGTCCTATATCACTTACATTTAATAGAAGGTTCTTACAAATTGTTCCGAATTATTTTTATCAGAATCCGTAACTATAACTGCTACGAAGCCATGACTGAGATTTCAGTTTAAGCATTCTTTCACCATTTTAAAGCAGTTTTCCATTTATTCGTTTTTTAGAAAAGAAATTACTTATTATTCAGTTTCATCATGAAATTATGATTATTCTTGATGAAATTATTTTTAATCTGTTTGGATTATTAAAATATAATTTAGTCGAACCAAATGGTCCTCAAGAACAAATTGACTTCTTTAACTCTTTTAAATGCCATTTTTTTCTAGTCATTGTATTTTAAAATATTTTTAGAAATGAGATTGGCTTAAAAAAAGCGATTCATTTAGCTTTTAAGATAAATTTAATTTGATTAATTTATCAATTTGCTTAATTAATAATTAAGTAACAAATCAAGATGCACTATTTTGTGCGAGCTAAGGAAATGAGGCATCAGAGTTTCTTTTTATTCAAAAATGTATCAGAACTTATGCCAACACATATAACTTCATTCAGAGATTGATGACTTTGGTGGAAAGCATATTTCCTGGGCCTTAGAAAGGGTTATTAAAGGATATTTTTGGTTTCTTCTAACAATTTATATTATAAATTAGCACAAGCGTAATTAATTTTTATCATAAAAAGCTGGGTTTAATTTATTACAGCCTAGAAATGGTAACAAAGAGGAAATAAGTCTATTTCAATAAATGTTGCGCTTTATTAGAATATTTTCACTCTTATAACAGGACCGTAATTATTTTTCTTTTCTCATTTAAAATAAAACTGTATATGAATAATAGTAATAAATTATAGATGTATACACATTAGAGAATCACAATTAACTAAAAGCTGCATCTTAATTAAAATATCCGTACTCGCATTGTGCATTTTGAAAAAAGCTTTTAAGCAGCTAAGACGCCAGGATTTATCATTTATTTGCACCTACAAAAGTGTTTCTCTTATTTTATGGATAACTAGCTTTCGTTATATAGAGAGTAGCATTTTATGATCCAATTATAGGCGAAGCAATGATTATTGTTTGCTTCAACAATTCGTCATTCCCGACTGCATGACTTATCATTATTATAAGGGAGAACAAAAATATGTAGATAACGAAGTTAGATGCTGCGTGACATTTCATTAATAAAAATTATCCTTCTTGATGTAATCATATGATAATGGCATTTTCGTATATGTTTGGCAAAAATTTCGTTTTTTTTTTAACTGTCTTTATGTGGAATTGGAACTATAACAAAACAAATGCATATTCTGTTGTAAAAGCATTGTAAATACCAAAGTTTTCTACATGGAAAACAATTGAAGGGCCCTACACTTTCTAAGTTATTGAGAAGGCGTCGGTATATATCACAAATGACCTAAATACCACAATATGTTGTCTGGAAAATTAAATAAGCATCATAGTGATCAGTATAGAGGAAATGAAGTATCACTGATATGGAAAATGCAGTTAGTTCCAAAAGTGACTTGAAATTCGCTTTTCTTTCTTCTGTTAAGACCGCTGTTTTCCCTTTCATACGGTCAGTCGATTTACTAATCTGTCCTTGCGTTAAATAGACAGCTTTTCATATAAATTACGGGAGTTGTACAAAATGGAATTCAAACTTTTTACTCCACAAAGGTAGGAACGAGAGTAGATTCGTATCTCTTAGTGCTAGTGTTTCTTTTGTTGAGTCAGGGATGTATTTTTGATGAGCAACAATTCTCCGACTTTTCTAAGAGTAGTGAAATAAACTCGTTTTAAATTCAATGGATTCGCAAGATGTTTTTGACTTTATTTATATTGTAAGATGTTTCTAAGATAAGAAAACGTCATACCGTGGGAAGCTGGAAATCATTTTCAATGTAGAATTCTTGTATTGCACTAAAATCATTACTTCTTTGCTGGCTCCCACCGAGGGGCATCTGAGAAATGTTAATGAGAAGCTTCCGGCATGGTAGTTGGTTCTAGCCACCCTGGTGAGTACAGAAATGGTGGAGGTCGACTACTTCCTATCGAAGACTGGACATATTTATGATGGGAAGGGTTGTTCCGTTGCCGGCGATGGCCCTTAAAATTCAACCTTAGTTCCTGCTAGAGTTGCTGTCGTGGTGGTCCAGTCAATCAGATTTTACCCGAATGCCTTAATTAGGCGAAGCGGAATAGCCAGTGATGGTAGCTCTTTGTCCGAAAAAAGGCTCAAATAGATGATGACATGCACATACAATGCAAGACATGATAACGTTTAGCTCATTCGTTTCATTCAGATCGAACTGATCAAAGGCATTTTATCTTCAAGTGCAGCTTTCATTTTGTGGTTTCAACACTTGTAAAGGCTACATTTCGATTTAATTTGAAATTTCTTTCCACTCTGTGTTATTCGGAGCTATATTATCAAATAACGGAAAATACAATATACTACTGATAACAGTTTTATAAATTATAAAGCCATAATTGCTTAGCTGGCAATTTTATTCTTCTAATTATATTATTTTGGTCTAAGACTAACCGAAAAAAAGCTTTATTTTCGTAGCATGATAATATAAATTAACTATTGGAAGTTTAAGAATGAAAAATACAAATGAGATGTAATGTATATAAAATTCATAATATTTGTAAACAACACAAACACAAACACACACACACACACACACACACACACACACACACACACACACACACACACACACACACACACACACACACACACACACACACACACACACATATATATATATATATATATATATATATATAATTTTTCCATTTGTAAAAGGCTGCTGTACTTCTAAAAAAGAAATTGTTTCTCTTAAAATCCCATTCTTTTGATGATATAATCTAAATATATAGTGAAATATTAAACCCATCCTAACGCATCCCCCGAGTTAAACCCATCCTAACGCATGCACGAAAGCGCGGAGAGTTTTAGAATCCATTGGCAAACAATAGGTATATATACTTTAGAAATTCTATCTTCATAACAAAAGGAAAAAAAGAGAAAAACTAATGCTATTCCAGGTCATTGAAAGTTTTTTCGTTAGTTATACGATTTTTTCTACGAATTGCTTCAATTACCAATTCAATATTCAAGGAAAGAATGAGAAAAACTAATGCTATTCCAGGTGACTGAATGTTTGTCGTTAGTTATACGATTTTTTTTCTACGAATTCCTTAATTTAAATACTTTTTAAGTTGACAAAGTTCTCTTAAAATTTACTTTTAAGTATTATAACCTGATTTCCGTTCTTACATTGCAGTTATTGTGCTCCTCATAAATATCCCGCTGGTGTGGTATGGAAGCTTGGAGAAGGGGACGCCACCTTAGGTGTCGCTCTCGTCATCTGGCCTCTTCTCAAAATTAAGAGGTCCGTCACCACCCTAGTGTTGTTTTAAAACTGGACATTAATATAACTAAAATACATTTAATATGTAGAATCAGAAGGTGTAGTGATATTAAATCTACAAGGTGCATACAAATGAAAACCCAAACTTTGTAGAATTATTTAAAGGAAATAAAAAAAAAGTTAACATTATATATGTCCGAAATTACAGATAACAGTTGAAAGTAATTACAGCTCAGATATAAGAGTTCATTTTAAGCCCCTCCAAAAACACGAACGATATCAAGGTGATAATATAGATAACTAATCCCATACTTTTTCAGCCTTTCTAACGTGACTCTTTGAAAGACTGCAGAAATGCATGTCTCAAGTTCCTCGACATCTCTTAGTTGTGGGGAACAGATCCCTGCTGTTCGATGTAACCTCAGAAGAAGAAAAATGAAATATTGCCTTATACGAATATTTGCATCTTTTCTAAGCTTCATATCGGGCATGCAGAAAAAAAGTGTGGGATGACCTTCCTTTCTACCCTTCACATTTCTTTAGGATCTAGCATTGAACAATAACAACTGCGGTGAATTGAAATTGTCAACTGCTATTTTTTGATTTCCGGTGAACAAGTACACTTTGAAGTGTACTTTGATTAGTTCTTTTGTTTCTTTGTTTGACAAAAGAAACGTGCTGTGCTTTGTTTTCGTTCAACAGATATGCAAATCTGAGATATTCATTTATGAATACCTTGCATATTAAATAAGACAAGAGTCCCCCCACAAGATGGCTTTTATGTTTTATTTTGTTGCCAGTGGAGATTATTGTCGCATTTCCTTAGCATTTACAATCATGTTAAATGTGATGTTTTTTTCTTTTTGGGGATCATCACCATGAACTCAATGCAAGAAGCAAAATACGATAAATCTCGAATGTTTTGACTCGTCTTCCACTTTGTTTCATTGATTTCTACCTGCATTGAATGAAGGCAGAAACCAACGACTATATAAACAGAAAACAATGAAACTTAAGGAACCTGTCCGTGGCATGCAAAATATAAGAATAAACAAATGTATACTTGCAAATATTATTTGAATATCAATATTTGTAAATATACATTAAGGGATTGTTTGTAAATATTCCCTCCTATATATAATATTTGTAATATAGTAGTAAATTTATTTGTCCCCTATAATTTATTTATATTCAGAAAGAAAAAAAAATGAACCCCATGGAAGAAACGTATGTTTAAAAGTTTTTAAAACAGTAGTTTGAAAGTTTCGAAGTGAAAAGGAATTTGTACAGGAAGTGACAAAAACTATGATCGCACTTTTATTGCATATAAAATATATAAACCATAATGTGCTGATTGTTTGAGCATTTATTAATGAGGGTAGAGACATATTTTCAATTTTAACTCGCTCTTCAGTATCTTCAAATTCGGATGGACCAATTAATCCCAGCACTGAAGTATGTGTCACATTGTTGTCCATTGGTAATAATATTGCATGCTTTATCTTATGGTCAAAAGGTGAATTCCAAAATATGGGTTCCCAAGTACAAACTATTAAAATTAATAGGTATTATTTGTAAACTCTTCGATCCAAAAATTGGTGTTCATAATTCTATCAATAAGGAATCTTCAACTTTAAATCAAGATAAATATACAAGGAGTGTTATTTTAGCAGTGTTATATCGTTTTTATACATTAATATTTCTGATGGTGTCAAACCTCAAAATATCACAACGTTGTTAAAAAGGAAATTTTCCGGATAATCGTTCCTTTAACTGCACATGGTCTTTCGCTGTACTGTATTTTCACTTTTATTTCACATGTAACATAAGCAGGTAATAAAAAGAATCCTTCTTCCTCGGCTTTTAACAATGGGAAAAAATCGCACATTAGATGAAGAAAAAAAAATTAAATTTCATTTAAAAATTATTAAAAATTACTTAAGAAAATGTATGTTAAACAATTGCCAACTTTCTTGCAAACATTGTTTCATAATTTAATTGACATTGTAAAAAGATAAATTTTAAAAATTTAAATAGTTGTAAAATAATTTATGTGCAATAATATTTCTTAAAGTGATATCGGAATCATATCAAATTGTCGCTTAATATTTCATTAATTAAACTTCCAAAAATAAAATCTAATTGATGAGTACAGTTCTAATATTCAAATTATATGTATCCTTGTTAAGTAATTCTCTCGTGTCTATAGAACACCAAAAGACAGACGCTTTCTTATATTATTAGTAGAATCAAAGATATGTCAATTAAATAATTTAAGAACCATTCAATCTTTCCGTAATTGACCTCGTTTCTTACAGAATATTTATTTTAAACACGAGTTTCTATTGGCGATGTATTCTTTCTTTTTTTCTACTACAGAACCTATACATTATATCCATGTGATCATTAACAATATAACCATATTCTATATCAGTTTCACTGAATTTTTCAGTGCAATGAGTTCGTGATATATCTAAAAAATATTCATGATTTAAGGAAGAAATATTTATTTTCCGAAGAAATTCTAGACACTATATATCTAAACTAAACTAAAATATATATGGTGAAATTCTTATTCTTTCACTCTTTAAGTAATTTCCAGATGACTCTCAAATAAAAGAGAATAATGAATAAAAATGATTTATATTCCCAATTTTAACAATTACTTTTCTTTTCTTTTCTTCTTTTTCTTCTCAAAACTACTATTCAATCAAATGTAATTTCCAGTGCTTCATGTACTCCCCTGGACAAAATTATCTGTGTCGGAACTGATTTCTTTATGCGTATTGGAATTATTCGAAATATACAATTTGTTTCAGATACTTTACCTAATCAAATCATGTCTTACAATTTTATATATTAAAATGGTTCAGAATTTGGGATTATAAGCCATTTCCTATACTAAAAAGGATTTTTTTTTGGGGGGGAGGGGGGTGATAATCAGTTTAAGATAATCGGTTCATCAATTGGAATGAGTATAGTATCTGGATGACTCAATGGAATTAAAAAATGATTTCATTAATAGGGAAGAGATAAAAATGAGGTGAAAATGCATAAAATAGCTTTTAAGATAAAATATCACAGAAATGTAAAATAAGAGTTAAATAAATAATTATGCTCTGAGAAACGCTAAAGTTAATCTCTTCGTCGTCCGTTACGCGTCTAGTGCGTTCAAGTGAAACTTCTGTGGAGCGGCCGTAACGCTCTTCAAGCGTGCTTCTACATTTTAAATTTTTTAAACGCTTAAAACGCTTAGTTAATGTTTACTTGTTGGAGTTTTTATTTTCTTTGTTTTAATTTGTACAGAGAATCTGTACTAATATATTATAGCATACAGAGTATATATACTAATAAAATATAATATATACTAATAAAGTTCAATTAGTAAACAGAGATATATACTAATCTATAGAGATATCTGTACTAATATATTATATTATACAGAGTATATGTATTAATAATATTCAATATAAACTAATATAATTCAATTAGTATATAGTGATATATACTAATCAGAACAGAGATATCTGTACAGAGAAAGCAACACTACATGCAGCGAGAAACAGAAGACCGTTGGGGAGAAATTTTCGCGGACAGGAAAGGACGGCGAAAGGATTAAAGATTTGTTAGGAATTAGGAAAATTGGATTGTCGGACTATAAAGAAAGGAATTTTTCAGTTAATCTAATGGCTGCATATTGAATTTCAAATCCATGACTCGACTTCGGCAACTTACTTTACAATTTTTCTGTGACAATACAGATAGGTGGCATCATTATCATTTATAAAAAAAAATCATTATTAGAATGGTGCATCTTTATATCAGTCCTAAAACTAAGCCATTTTTCATGCCTAACAGTTGTAACTAAAATTTGAAACCATTTTTCTAGCAGAATACTTGGCATATCATTTATTATTGTGAAATGCAGAATATTCCGGAGCAATTATCATATGATATTTGAATACATTGATATTTTTTTTTTTTTTTACCAAAATCAATCAAGAATTTTTCTTTTAGTATAATCATATATCAACTTCTAATTCTATTAATCTTTAGATTGTTAGTAGTTGTCCGGAATGGACTTCATACAGATGGTGATTTATATTCTAGTAAAATATGCTCTACCATTTCGTGTATCTAAATTTGTCCTTAATCTCAAAATTACATATGTATTCACTGTAGCTGAAAATTTCATGTAATCCTTCCATTCATCATGCATAAGTACGTAGATGAGAAAAATTATTATTTCAGGAAAAATTGCAAATTACGTAATGCACCATTTATGAAATGTGTCTTTCCGGATTTTAGATTATATATAATACTTGCTAATTTTGAAATGGAAAATGTTATTCATCATGATTATTGATACGAAATATAGAGAACATTCGTAGATAATTGGTATTGATGCTTTATATAAAAACTTACTCTACGATATTAAAAGGACATTTTTTGTTAATACGATTCAGAAAGTAAACACCATGTTCAATGAAAGATAACAAACTATTATTAAAGAGATTAAAGGGAGAGCTACGTTTTCATGGCGAACTTACGTGAATAAATGTGATTCAATTGGCAATCTGAAATCCATCATTCTTTGAAATACATATTTTAAAGGACGTGAGATGCTGCAATCGATGAAAAAGTTCATTTTTGAATTTTGAGTTTAAAATTGGATATTAAAATGAATTATCTAAAAGTCTCAAAATGAGAGGAGACACAGTCTGAGAGATTAGAAGGTATTTCATATTTTTTAAAATCTCACTAGACCTTCTGCTTTAATTTCTACTCATCCAATCTGGACAATTTTTGATATGAAATATTAGTTTTTGAACTTTAAGTTGATGCAAAAATTACTTTTGTGCTGTAATAATTTCTGAAGTTATCGTGGAAAAACTTCAAAATTTCACTTAATTTTCAATTAATTTAAATTTTAAAAAATGCATATTCCCACACTCCAAAGTATGTAAGTGTCAAGTTTAGTAACTCTCTCTGATCTCCAACACACATACTCGCAAGCATAAAAGTGTAATCAACTTTATTGTAAGTAAAAAATATGGATATTTTTATTAACCCTTATCACTTGGATGGTGACTTTCACTCATTATTCAAATAGATGCATCATTATTTATTTTTATTAATAATGCCTGCCATTATTATTTAAAAATGCCTGCAGAGTTGTAAGAAAATATAATTTTTTTCGGGGAAAATTCAATTTAACATATATATATATATATATTATTTTTTGGAACACTAAGCAAGGGAGATATTAGGAAGAATAACTATGCATCGAAGTAATTTCCCGGGTACAAAGGATTCAATATATTTTCCCACACATATTTCAAAAGTCTTTTGTTTACCAAAATGAACATGCCATATTCTCTCGAAGTCAAACTTGCGCCACTTTAAACATGCGATGCTGGTTAGTTAGGATAGTTCATTTCAACCGTCAGATTTCATTGAGTTTAATGAAAAACCGAATTTTCAATTTTGATACTGAAAGCCAACTTTACTTCCACTATGCCATCCAAGCAGCAAACATCAAGTTCATGGCCAATTTGTGGACTTTGTGATATATTATCGAAGTTAAATAATGAAATATCATTCTTCAATAAAAATTCGAACTACATTTCAATAAAATTACTTGTAGCTTCACGCATTGAATTCTAGTTAACTCATAGGTTTTTCACACAGTTTATCCTACAAAAACGATCTTGTGACATATTAATGCTCACATTATCACTTACTATCTAAGCAGTTCGCGCCTACTATCTACTTAGATTATCTTTTCTCTAAAACAGTTATGAATTAGCGAAGAAGTGATAATCTAATTAGAAAGATGATCCGAATTACAAAAGTAATATATGGCAGAAAACTTTTAATCAGTCAGACATCGAAGCGTTTTCGCTTCATGCTATGTTTGAAATTAATTTTTCAAGCCTAAATTTTCAAAAGTTCCAAGTATTTTTCTTTTGAAGCATCGATAGGAAAATTTAAAAATTAGGCCCTAATCTCTTCAAACCTTTCTTTATAAATAATTGATTCGAAGGTGTACCATACATATTGCCAACTATTTTGGTATGTTGCTTTTCAGAGCTGAAAAATAATAAAAAAGGGAATCTTTATTTAATCTTTAATTATTTATTACATAAAAATTATTTAAACCTAAGAAAAGCTGTGTTATGATTCCGGATGGTTGTGCATAAGTGAAGAATGAATTTTTAAAAACATTTCGTCTATATCAGCTTACGATTTTGTTTTCATTTTTTTTCATCAAGTCGTGCATATGAAGAAGATGCACTTTCTATTCAAATAAGTTTGTAATATGAGTTGCGCTGGATGGCATTGCAGCTTTATAAATCATCTCTAGATAACTGATCTGTTTGGTTTAATGAAGTTATTTCGTTGTTTGTTATGAATTTTGTGGACGGTCAGCTTGGGATTCAAACTTTCGATTCATTTTTCGAAGTTTCTCCAAGAATTATTCTTGATAATGTCTTTCTATAGAGCATTCAAATTAATGTGTTGAAAGTTTTGATCAAATATTTCATAGATTATTTATTGAAGAAAGGTCTTGTGAATGAGGAAATGAACAACTTTATTTTTTCTCGAGTTCAGAAAATTCTGCATCTGGTGAGTAATAATTGTATTATAAAAAAAATAACTCCATTAGCATTTATCCCCTGGTTTGCTGTATTCACAATAATCTTTTCTAATTGCAATGGAATTTCTGAACAATTCTAAAACGTGTGGGATTCTAAGTTTAAATAATATTCTTTTATGATATTTCATTATAAAGATCTTTCGCGTATGCTAAAATATTTTAACTGTTAATATGCGTCTAACTTCATTGCGTGTTTAACAAATACTTGTTAAATTTTGTGGACTATTTTTCCAAAGTTTCCCAATCAAAATCGTTTTTAAAGAGTAATCTGTTGGTTTTATGAAAGCTACTGGTTTTTATCTCTATTGTATTGCATTTAGCTTGAAAGATTTTGGAACAAATGAATGCAATAAAATGCTGAAGGGAAAGTTCTCAATTAGAAATGGAGCTTTCAAATTGCTTGTTAGATAGATACGTTTGTTTCAATGAATTTGAAGGGATTCGAACCCACAATTCTCAACCTTGGATAACTTAATCGAGTAAAATACTCAATCAATGATTAACTCTTTGACTTATGAATTTATTAGCATTCTATTCTATCTGTGACACTTATTATTTAAATTTTTACAACATGAGATAGTAAAGCATTTCAAACAGATTTTTGTGCTTTTAAATTCTGTTAATTGAAGATTTAAGTGGTAACAATTTTTTTGATTGATGCACGTGGAAGATACGCCATTATAAGTAAAGGGATTGAGAGTTCGTCTAAGTATTGTCTGTTAAAGTATTTTCTAATGTTTTTATACAAATTACGTTTATACAAGTTGCATTACAATACGTTTCATTAGTTAATTTTCCTAATCTCATTACTATGCGATTGGAAGTTAGCTGTTTTTAGATTTTAAAATTTAATCTTAAAACTGCTAAAAAAATACAATCGGCTTCATAAGATCTAACATATTAAGAATATCTGTCACCCTATAAGCTCTTTAGGATTGATTAGTCAAATGTCGCTAACGTATTTGGATTTATTCATGCAAGATAAATTAAACATATTTGATGCGTCACGGAAATTCCAAAATGTTTCTTGTCTTCATTTTTATCTTGTGTTCAGAGCTTTACTTGTGATATTGTATAGTTTCAACAATTAAGCTTTTATACATTGCAATGAAATGCTAAAAGATAATGTACATATATTTAAAAACTTAAATGCTGGGAGGAATTTTTGCATTTTCATGAACCATGTTTTTTACAGAATGCATCCTTTGATTTATCATCGGAGAGGTGAGCAACGATAAACTTTTGAATTGGATTGGGCATTTTAAGGGTTGAAGTGAAGTGAAGTTAGTGTGCCCCCGAGTTTGTCGCCAATATGGCAACCCACGGAACGCTCTTCTAGCAACCTTAATGCTGTTTTGCTTACCACTTTTTACAATGGTTGAGTTGTACATGAACTACTATCTTGTGAAAAATGTTAAGTTAAAAATAAAAAAAATATTGAGAAGATTTTAATTTTATTATAATTAAAAGCTTTTTACAACTAAGACAAAATTTTATTTTTAATGTAAATACAAACATTTTTTTCTTGTAATTTTTGCTTGTCAGTACACGCTTTAAAAATCGTCTGAATTCCTATTTTAAAAGTCAGCTTCAATGGAATTCTTCGCAGTACTCGTAATTCTTTTGGTGCTCTAACGGTTGGTTCTCTTGATAATTTGTTGTCTGCAACTGTGCAATAATGGATGTCGGGTAAATGTGATGGAAGAAAGTATTTCGAACCTGTAAAATAGATAAAGAGCGAGTGGAATATATATAATATATATTTGAGTTGATGAAGTTAGGGAAGGATGCACACAATTTCTATCGATGGAACCTGGAGTACCATTAAAAGATCTCTACAAGGAACAAACCATGTAGCCGGAGAATTCGACGGCTACATGGCAGAGTACATATGGCGTAGACAAAACAGCGCAGCAAGGGGCTTCACTTTTACCATTTTATGATGCTGGGCTATGAGTTTACCATGTTAAATACATCAAAAAAGAAATTGTGATGCAATATTGAGAAAACTGTTACCTCATGGTCGTAATTTACTCAAGGTAGGCATTGAAAATGGTATGTCATTTTCATAAATAAAGGTTTGTAATTGATGTTATATTAGCTTTAGTTTATGCAACTTTAATAAATTTTAACTTCACTAAGTTTCTGCGAAATTTGAAAATTATTCAATTTCCATTAAATAATCAATCGTCTTTGCTGTTGATTTTCAGCTATTAAGGATTTTAGGTTCAGATTTATTTGAAATTTCGGAACCTTCTAGAAAGTTATGCAGCTTTCATTGAATACATAAGTAGGCTGTGGCATATTTCACATATGCATTGGATCATGCATAATTTGATGTTTAATTTGAAGTTATAGTACCAATTAAAAATGAATATTTTAAAATAAATAAGGTCATGAAAACTTCAAGAATAGGTCATACAATTGAGATTTGTGCCTAAAACTCCTTTGATCCTAAAGCTTGAAATTTATAAGTGCTACAAGGAAAGGGATTGATTTCCCTGTGACATGGATTAGTTTGAAGATTCTTTTTTGAATAGTGTAACCTTTTAGCTATATCAGCTATGTAAATTGCTTTGTAGCAAAGTTGTAATTCCGTTATGGTCAGATTCTTCGAGAATTGATTAAATTCGAATATAAGATTCATAAAATTCTATGTCTGAAATTATTTTATGTCTCAGTTTTACCCCTTTGTGCTCGATTGTTTTTTAGTGGGGCGAGGTAGGAAATGAAGCTGATTTTTTTAGACTACTGTCTTAGTTGTAATAAAGTGTTATAATAATTTTTTGCATGTATATTATTTTATCTGTTTAAATCTTTAAGAACGTAACTTTGTAAAATTATTTGGAATTATTTGTAAAATTAACTGTATTTTGATTTTGTTTATTTTATAAAGTATTGACAAGTTGTATTCTTGGTTTATTTGAGTATGTGTCACAGGAATACATATTTTTGCATTTGGCTGCCTTGTTGCAACATAAACAAGCTTCGCAATCTTTTTATGGCTGAGAATCGCATGGAGTTTCCAATTAATTGAATTTATCAGAATTGGAGATCGACATTGTAGTTGTATCTCGTAGCTGTTAAAATTTCCTTTCAATTGATCTACTTAAATTTAGATTGTAAACGTTTAATTGACGTTTAGTTTTTCTGATCGACTATTAGTTCATAGAGAATATAGAAATTAGTTTTCAGTTTCCTCAAAACAATCTTCAAGGGTTTTTCCATTAATTTTATTTCTCTTCATGCATATCCTTTTACACTTACGAAAGAATAACTAAACAAATATTTTCTAAATACTGATTTTATATAAATGGAAGATAACGACATCTGGCATAAACAGTCTCCTTATTTGCTCATTCGTTTTATAGCACTTGATTGCCTTGGCGACTAGGTCTCTTCTAGAGAAAAGGTCAATTTGCCAATGATTTTCATTAAAATAACGGTAAATACGGGTATCAACAATTTATGTGCTTTAATTTTTTTAATACAAGAATGTTACTTAATATCGATTTTAGTAGTTAAAAATTCTTTTTTACATATTGAAGGAATGAGCATGTTTTTTTCCTTACTGTACCTACTCTTTTTAGGTTTGCTTGGAAAACTGTCCGATGAATTGAATATTCTACATGCCTTTTGACTATGGAAATCTATTAGCCTTTTCTTGAATGCCACCGACTTCGAATCCCAGTTAAATATCTGCGCATGAGACTATAATACAAGCCTTTACCTAGATACAAGTCTTTATCATCAATTGTGATGGATCCTGTTCAGTAGGCTCAAAATTGGCAAGTTTTATTTTGATTCAATATGTAATGATATCTTAACATTTAAACTGGTTCATGACCCATGCATTCTGTTTAATTTATTTGAAGTAGATAAATAGAATTTCTGACATCTACCATTTATATCCACAGCCACATATGTAAGAACTCAAAGCAGGATTCAATTTCATACGTTATAAGTCTTAAAAAATGCGATAGTTGTTGATATTTACGCGATTTATATTAAATATTTAAACTTTAAAGAACTTGGTCGTTTCAGATTTTTATGGATGAAGCATGGTTTCATTATGTTTGAAAATTGGTTCACTCTCAAGTATTTTTATCTTAAAGGTAATGCAATTACTATGATTATGCAAACAAATTGTTCCAAATTTCATAAGGATGTCTTAAATTTTCCATAACAAACTTTTGAGTAGGATGTCGACAGAATTTGGCGTTTAAGTTCATCTTATGCAAGTTTGATTCCAATGAAACTCGTTAGCTTTTATAACATTAGATTGGCTTTGTTTTATTAGCCATAATTGGCTTTATTTTAGAAGCAGTCACAAGAGGATATTATGTCCACAATTTTTCCAAACGATTTGATATTTCAAACTCGATCTCGCCTAATTCTGAAACAAACGCGAGAGCTTCTGCTTTCTCAATACATAGATAATCTTGTGAAGAAGAAAAATATTAGTTTTCATACTAGTAGCTCCTGAAATTTCATTGAAGTATTTTCCCTTCCCAAGTTTTACATTGTTTGTACCTAAGGTAGTATCGAGCTATTTTTCCCAAGAATAAATAGTATTTTTGGCCCTTTGGGAGCTTAATGTTATTTTGAATCAATTTGGTCAGAAATTTCGAGTCGAATCCACCAACATAAATGTTTTAATCTTGGTATCTCTCGCTTACCCAGTTTTGTTATGCGTTCTGCTGGATACGTTTTCAATATCAATGCATCTTTTTAGAATAAACGAATTTCAGGGGTCAAATTTATAAAGCATTATATTTGACCAATGTCATAACAAATTCAGAGAAGACAATTTTATGTTAAACGTTGTCATATTGAGATACTGCATTTCATAGCATTTCGATTTATTCTATTCATTTTTAATCACCTGAAATAAAGCAAATGAAACTTCTATTTCCAAAAGACCGATCTTCATCTGTCGTCCATAAATTATTCACATCACATCTGCTTAACATTCAGCTTAAAACGATTCTAGACAAGCCATGCATCTTGAATATTTCTGCAGAATTCCACAGCTTTGGAGACATGGCTTTTCTCTTTTCAGGAAACTCATTTTGATCAATCGCTACCTGTTATCCGAATTTTAAGAATGCCTCCCAAATTTCGTTTGAAACCAGAGCAAACTTTTGCATTATCGAATGATCCGAGGTTAACAATGCAAGTAACGTTATTAGCAATTAACGGTGACATTTAGGATTAAAATTAATAACCCAGTTTATATCGTCAACATTGATCGACCGATAGAATTTTAACTCGGAAAGTTCATTCATAAACTAGATTTTCGACGAGTAAGTCGAATTTTAAAACGAGAAGTCTTGTTTCGAGATTCTTTTCAGATAAATGAAAATAAGCATGTTTTCAATTTTCCCGAGCTATTTAGTTTCAATGAATTAAAATATTTTATAAATTAAATCAAAATAAATCTAGCTTAGCCAATATTCATGTACAGCAAATAAGCATAATGTACTAGTCGCTTTTTAATTTAATCGCTATTTCATATTTGGTTGTATAAGTATGAAGCTAAGCTTTATGGATGAGCTTCCTGTAAGAGAAGAATGTATGGATGAGTGTTTAGTGTGAGATTAACTGATGATAATTTCTTTTAATTATCAAAAGGATTAGATGAATGATTTTGGGATATTAAATAAACTGGCAAATAGGGTGAAGGGGATACCAGCCTGCTGGCTAGGGGGTGGGAATTTCTGGAATTATGTATGGATGTTTCAAAACTTTAAGGAGCTGAATTTGTACTTATATCAAAATTTTCGAACAGTTAACATAGCATACATAATTTAACTTTATTATTGATCTGCACAGATGGTAACGAATGCCAGTCTTGTTCATTGAGAGAACATTTGATTTATAATCGTGTTTTAATTGAAATTATGAATTTTAAATTAAAATTCTTGCAATAAGAACTTTTTGTACTTATTGTATTCTTGTAGGGAAATTATCCGAGGTCCCAAAGAGAAGTATTCGCATGGAAACGGAATTAACAGTTCTTTGAGTAGCTGTCAAACGCGAATTATCAACTAATCAAATCTAAATACAGTTAGAGTACCAAAATATTTAAACGGTCATCATTTCTGTAAGAGAAGAAATGTAAGAAAAGAAATTTTTAGAATCATTTCTAAAAATTAAATCCTGATAAATATTTTACTCTTTATTTTAAAATGTTGCGCAGAGAAATGTTGGAATATAATTTTAATGGAATATAGAAAAAGTCGTGTTCTCTCATTAGTTTCTATATTGCTTAAAATAAGTTAAAAATGGAAAATATCTCAACTAATTTGTTTCCTTCTGACCAAATATAGAAAAATTTTCCCATCTCTTAGCCCTTCCACTGCACTCAACATAGCACTGATTTGCATTGATTTATATGGGATTTTTTGAGATGTATTGCTTCCCCCTTTTTAGGAGAGATGAATCAGCTGACAATGAAGTTTTAATTAAATGTTACACATTTTCAACAACTATGCCAGTATTTTATTTCTGTTTAGATTTCTCTCATAGTCTCAAATAGTAAGAAAGTTAATTCAACAAATTCTTAAAGGCGTCCCATATTTAAAATGGGGGCATTAGAGGGATACAAAATCTTAAAATGTTACGACTGTTTCATCTGAATTTTGACATACAATTCAAAACAAATAGAAATGCATCAACTTCCTTAAAGTAATCCATTTAATAAGTAATATATATGTATATTTGTAGATAAGATGAACGTATTTCTTAAAATCCTAATCTGAAATTTTTACTAGAAAAATGTTGCAATCTTTTGAACCTTCTTGTGAGTTTATAAAACGAAGTTTCAAGGCGCGCTTGGTACTTTTTCATGGAATTCAATATTTGAAGGAAAGAGAATGTTGAAATTTATTTAGACATTCTGTAGCTCAAGTTATTGGTCTATATATCAAATACTTGTAATTCTCCTCATTAAGCCACATCAAAATGCTTCGAAATTTTCAGCATGAAACCGTAGATAAACCCTTTGCATTTAATACCTTAATCGAGCACTGAATTGCCAAACTTTATAAAATCAATGTAGAAACCAATTCTACTCTGCTATTGGTAGCAGTTTTTGTTCCTAGCATTTTTCATATTGGATAACTTACCCTGTAGTGGTTTGAGATAATTAAGAAATGAAATTTTATTGAGCTAATTGTTTTGGGGATTTGAAATAGTCTTGGAGATGACCTTGTCCTCTTAAATTGGTTTTATTTTGTGCTACAGTTGACTGCTTCTAATAAGGCAGTATTCTTCTAGATACACTATTTTAATTAACCACTACTATTCACAAACTACATTAACAATCCGTAATGAACAATTGGCTGAAATTCTTCCATCTGACATTAAATGATCGCTCCTTAGAAATCTAATAGCTCTACCGTTTATCCAAATGAGTTTATCTTGCTATTGAAACGTTTTTCTTGGAAATTGCTTTAGATTTCTGTAAAGATTTCTTCACTGAATGTGGAATATTGGTGGAAATTAAAACATTTTAGCAAGCTTTTCATGTTCAAATTATTGAAAAGTTTACCATTATAAATTTTCATTCCGTAGTTTTCAATACAAAAGTGTTTTGACTTTTGAAGATTATATTTTCCGAATTTTTATTAAAGCATATTAATTTATTCCATGGTTTCATTTTTGTCTTCTTGCAAATGTCTTCTCATTCCTTTTAATAAAGTTGTTGCGATTCCCAATAGTCCGATATCTATTCTAAATTTAAAAGTACTCCCGGTCCGGTTTGAAACAGGCACAAGAACTACATGGTCTCTAGAAAGTGAATTGAGGTGTGATGTGGTATTAAAAAGCTGAGTGATTTAAAAAAATGCAAAAATCTTGAGTTGTAATATTTTTAGAGTGATTGTTTTTATATGGCTTGTTCTTGATTAAACCATTGTTTCATTTTTGTGAACTTTATGCATTTTATTTTTATAACTATAGTTTGGCCCAATTTCATTCTTTATCCATACGTATCCAGAGCTTGGTACTTATATCATATTTTCTCAAAACTTCTAAATATTTGTATTGCACTCGAAAAGTTTGACAAGAAATCAATCCGAACACCGTTCATGAGTAATTCTTGCTTTCCTGAAAATTGAAACTATTCAGTAATTTTATAGTAACGATCCACTTTTTGATTCGATTCAACTATTGGGGAATTTTGAGGATTGACAAAATTTATTGATTAGTCTCGTAATTGTTCCTGAATTACAAGCTTTGTAGAAAATTGCTTCCTCAAAAGTACGTCAGTGACTTCTTTGAATCTTTAAGCTAAAAAGTTCCTTCTGTTTAGATATTTTTTTAAGAAATACTGGGTTAACTATGCTGATTGGTTTTGTATCTAGAATTACCACAACCAAAACGGTTGGAAATCGTCTCATAAAGAATTCAAATAGAATTCATCCAGTCTTGCAGTACTAAACTTATACTAAAGTCCTTGGTTTTCTTGAAATTAAGTTGTTTTTCATTTCTGAGCATTTTGTATAATAAACGCTTTGTTTGTAAAAAAAATTCAATTTTTGAATAATCTATCACTTGAAATTTTTCGAATCATGTATAATTATAAGAGAAAATTGAGTGAAGGTATTGTCAACCACAGAAAAATGATGAAACTCGTATATAAGCATTAAATATTTTTAGATAATGGAATGTATCACTGAGGCTTGAATGAGAAATAAAAATCATCATAACACTGTTATTTATCTTTGATCACTTTACTCGTTTTCTAACTATTAATAGTAGTGAAATCAAATTTTGCTGATGCATAGAAGCGAAAATGTTTGTATTGTTCACTGAATTTTTAAATGTTTTATATACATGTATTAAATTACAAATATTTATTATAATAGCTCATGGTTTCGAATGAAAAATTGGATATCTTAGCTACGATAGCATTATTATAAATGTAATTGGATTACATAATATACATTGAGTTAACAGAATTGCAAAGCATAATTTTTTAATTACCTTAATTTTCATTTTTTGTAATTTATAATTTGAGGCTATTCCATTTAAATGTTTCTCAAAGAAACTAATTTTACTCATTTACTTTTCTATTACGATAAAGATGCGAATTATTTGTAAATGGAATTATTCCTGAAATTTATATGGCAAAGTTTATCACTTTGAGAGTTCAATCAATCCCGAAAAATAATTTTAAATTTACTAAAATGTGAATCCCTAAATCTTCCTATCTGAATGGTAGTACTATTCATAATATAATGAAAAATGATTACCCGTATTACCCGTAATTTAAAATGTAGCAAAACTATATCTAGTCGGAACAGAAATCGAAAACTTTATGGAAATTTAAAGAAGTTAAAACGACATTTTTTATTTCCAAAGAATGAATTATATCCGTTCATGTAAATTACGAATATGAACTTTAAATACGACATACAAGCTTTCTGTCATGTGGTTTCAAAGTTGTCCTCCAATATATTCGGATTACAAAAAATGTGTAGAAATGTAATAAGTTTCGATTAATTTCTTGACATGCATATTTCAGATGTAAATTATTTTTCGTATCGATTTTTGAAGGTCATTAATTTGCAACTCAATAGCATTTTAAATATTCATCTAAGTTTTCAAGAATATCCTGAATTCTAAATACCAATGCTTATTTTATTCTTCGTAGTAATACTTATCAGTGTAAATTCAATTTGCATATTTTCCGTAATAATACTTATTTATTAGTGTAAATGCGGCATAAAAATGTATTTGCCGAAACGTACACGCTTGATTTTCCAATCATTATAATTTTAGAATGAAGTCTTTGAAGAAAATCTGCCCCGATTATAATACTGTCCCTGTATATTAATGTTAATACACGATATCAGATATTTTGAAATAAATTGTACCCTTTATAATAATTTTCATTTTAATTGCAAAAATTATTTATAAAACAAATAATATTCATGCAACTTTTGTGACTATTATATTGTGTATATGCAACACCTCAAAAGCTTGGATATTTCTATATATTAGTCACTTCAAATATTCATGTGAGCTATAGTTATTTTAAATATTCATATTGGTATTTGTAATACATTTAATTGTATGCTCATACAATTGTAATTTCTTTCACAATCAATAAATGTATAATTTTAAATTTTGAGCCTTATCTTTCCATTTTTGGGTTTATAGATTTTTACTTTATTTATTGATGTTTAAATAGTTCAGAAAATTATATTGCTGAAATAGTATCTAACATAAATATTAAATCAAACTTGAGCATTGCATATTAGTCAATTTCAATGTTTGCATGCATAGATTGCAGATGCTAAGATAATATGAGTTTACATTAAACAATTCAGAAACATCAGAATTAGCTTTATCTCAAGTAACTAAGTATGCGAGATTATAATTGACGTCTAATACAATGAATATTTTGCAATTTTTATGAATTTCTTACTCAAATTTCTTTATTTTGTGAATTTCTTACCTCAAACTTAAAAGGATTACACAGATAATTTACCGAATAAATTTTTATACTCTAAATTTAACACTTTAATAATCTTTAAACCTCACGCGATATTTTAAATGTATGAAGAGTCTTTTGAAAGAAACAATAGTAATCGTCACACATCGAATTTCCGCACCAAACAAAGTGGTGAGGGAGTCTCCTGTCGAGTTCCGGCATTAAATCACGTGGCTAGAGAGTCTCCTTTTCGAGGATAAAGGGTTACTGCATGAAACGATGTTGTAAAATAAACTATTCATTCATTGAAAATGAAGTCGAGCAATTTTCCTTATTCAGACATTGCATAACCGTAAATGAGAAGCACAACTTACAAATGCTTATGTATTAATATATAATTTGAGTACTATCCTATTTGGAGGAAAAATAAAATTCTGAAAGCAGTTTATATTTGAAAGTATTTTTCCCATTTTAAAATCAAACGTTTAACTTAGTTTCGCAATTTCAAATATATAAATATAATTTAGAGAAAGCCAAATCGGCAAACATGTTTTGCTTTGAGTTCAAGTGCTGTCAAAATTATTGTTTTTGAAAACGACATGCACATATTCTACCTGTGTACTTGCCTTATTAGTTCTTTGTACGTTGTATTGTAGATTTCAAGTAATTTCTCAAGAAAGTTGTCTAGGAATTTTAGTTAGATATTTACCATAATAGTTATGGTTTATTGTTCTGACTACAGTATGAGCGACTTCCTAAAATCTACTGCTGACAGTGATGTTTACTTTAAATGCATACTAGTCCATTTATAGTCATTTTATTTTTTGAAACCATTAACACATGATTCAATTTTTCAAAGTATCAAATTTGTAAGAAATTGGAGGAAAAGATTCATTTCGAAGTCGCATTTTTTTATTTTAAAAGTTCAGAAAAATGTCTGTTAATTTACACTTTAAATTCTAACATTTAAAAATATTTTTGCATAAATAAAAAAAAACTAAATATGTAAACTTTCGTTTCATTAGACATTATCAAATAAAGCCTAAAAATACTGGGATTTTAGGTTTTTTTATTATAACTAACCATTCATTATTTAGCTAATATTCAATGCTTAGAAGCACTTAAAAATTCAAACAATTCGTTGTCGGTAAAAAATAATCTTAAGTTTAGGAAGTTACAAAAAAAAAAATCTTTGCTTTACTCATAATAGAGCAAAAAAATTGTTCTATAATTCAAACATATTTTAAAAAATCGTTGAACATTAAGGAAAGCATTTCAGTTTTGGAAGAATTCAGAAAAATGATGAAACTGCTTGATCTTTAAAGCAAAAATGTTTACTTGCAGTTTCTTAGAAATATAATTTATTTTCCGTTTCGATTTCCTAAACACTGTTTCAATTCATACAATGTTCGGATTAATCGCATATTGGGAAACAGACATCACTCTTTTAATCACTTTATATTTAAAGGTAAATTGTAATGATCTTAAACAAAATTGTAATTTTTTACTGAAAAATCGAAATATCGCATAAATTTAATGGTAAACTATTTTCATTGAAACTTGGGTTTAAATATTTGTTACAGATGCCTAGCTCCTATTATACAATTGTCAAGTGTAATTCTGAACAATTTCATTTGGCTTTTCACAACTTAAAAATGGAGGCATTGGGGTACTACTAATTTTTATTCATAAGTGTTGACTTATGAATAAAAATTAGTAGTTAGTTAGTAGTTAGTTCACATAAAAATTAGTTTTCAGGAAACAAATTTCGGATCCTTAGTGTCAATTTCTTTTCTTGCAGCGTGTTCCTCTATTCTTATATGCCTTCTTTCCCTTTGAACACTTGAGTATACCTATCGAAAGTGAGTTTATTAAAATATTATCTATATGTCCGTGATCTATACAACGTAGTATAAATTAGTTTATGAATCATTAATCAAAAGTCACACACAAAATGAATTTGAAAAAAGCAAATAAACTTTAAAAATGACTACTTCACATCGTTTAATGACACTTTTCAAAACGGAAGCTAGAAGTAGATAAACATACATTTCAATTATTCAGCGGCTGATGACTAGCAATTTTTATGACAGGCTGCATGTATCAGACTGGATGTCAGTGTGATTAAGAGTATTATTAAACATAATAAACAGAAAATGTGTCAAGTTATCAAACTGCTCCAATTTAATGTCTACCAAAATTTGATGCTGAAAAAATACTCGGTTTCAAGATATATGAGAAATTCGATTGTATTTAATTGTAGCTAATAGTTGTAACAAATTAGCTGGGCGTCAAAAATATCCATTGGAAGAATAATGGTAAAAAGAAAAAAAACTGATAGAAATTCTCAACGGGGATCTTTAAGTGAAAATATGCATACGAACGTTATAATCGATCATTAGACTAAATATTAATTATAAAATTTGATGGATTGATATTAACATTTCAAAATGACTTCCTTAATTAAAAAAAATTCTTTTAAAGCTATATAAAAAAGGGCAAATTGGGCTATTAATATTAATTTGAGTCAAAGTAATTATATTCTTATATTATCCTACCCATCATCGAATAATCACTCCGTTATAAGAAAGGATGTCGACATTGGAAATTTTATGCAGTTTTAAATATGCATATACCTTATACAAGGAGTGTTCAAATGAAAACGTACGAAACGACACTGGGGGTATAAATGATAACTTTATTCACCATAGACCTGAGCACAACGATTCCATTGATTAACGAGCCGAAGGATTCCTTGTTACCGGATTTCCTGTGGCCGTGACGAGACCCGGTCCTTCACAGCGTCAATGTTGAAGTGCCTCCATTTCAGATGTTTTTCAGAACCATCAACTCCCATGTGCACTGTGAGACACTCCGAAGACTACGCATGTCCAAGAACAAAAGACCGAGGCTACTCACGGAGGGTGTAGTTCTGTTCCATAAAGCACGTAAACACGTCTCCAGGGTCACACATGCGGGAATGGCCAAGTTCAAGTGGGAGCAGCTCACCCATCCGCCCGACAGCCCGGACATGTTGCCCTGCAATTTTCATGTATTTGGTCCCCTGAAAAGACATCTGAAAGGGAAGCGCTTCAACTCGGGCGGTAAACTGAAGGACGCTTTGAAGGAATGAGTCTCGCCACGGTCACAGGAAACACGAAATCCTTCAGCTCGTTAATCAACGGGATCTTTGTGCTCAAGCCTATGGTGTATACTTTGAATATAGTCTTCATTTATACCCACTGTGTCGTTTCGTACCTTTTCATTTGAACACCCCCTTTAGTAGGTTACTACTTTAATACGCATATTTTTGTTTTCATATTCAAAAATCGATAGAGGAATAAAGACTTTGGAAACTGATTTCCCCGCGATTATGCATTTTATTGCTTTCGGTAGGAATACTTAGTTCAATGATTAACAATAAAGAAAAAAATGTTTTTGTCCCTCATTTTTCCTAAGAAATTGTAAGTTCTTTCGTTTTTTCCTAAATAGTTATAAGTTCTTTCATTTTTCAATAGTTGTCCAAACCCTCTTTCCTGCCTCATAAACTGTTATAAAAAAGTGATTATAGATGTCTGGTTTAAAATGCACATCAAAAACTTCTATTCAAAAGACAAAGAAACATTCTGAAAATATGCAAACTAAGAACGTAAATATATTTCGAAAATTTCCTTGATATATTTGTAATTAGCAAGTAAAAAGAACATCACAAATTGCAAAATTAATGAACTTGAAGCGTAATAAAACATCAAAGACATACCTAACCACATTAACCTTATTTTCAGAAGCACAAAGAAACAGGGAAGTAATAAAATCCAAGTATACAGATTTAATTAACACTTTCCGCCGAAGCTCATTCCACGCTTCAATACACGGTAACATGGACTTAGAAGAATGAGCGGAAATGTTATTCTTCTACTAAGAAATAATTTTCAAAGTAAATTATATATTCATTAGCAATTTTATACCATTCTTTACTTTAGTCGAGTCATTAGACGCATTAGCTTTGAGTAGCTATTTGTTTTCATGAACTATAAAGAAAAGACGTTTAACTAAAGCCGTTATTTACTCCTAGGTAGAATATGTGGATCAAAAGTAAGTTATTAAGTAGTGCAATACCGGTATACCGAATACCAGTGTTTTGAGCCATTTGTACAATTTTGCAATACCGGTATTCACAAGTTTAAATACTGTTTTTTTGGTATTTACTAGAAATTTTTCTTAATTTGTCTCCACTATAAGCTAAGGAATCGCCAACATAGTAAAATAGTATACGTTTTTGTTTTTGTCTCCCTAACGGGCGAAATTAGACTGTGAATACAAAGTTACATCGTACAATCGTGAGAAGTGATAAAATACTGTGACAACGGATTGTGAAACACTCTGTGCTTTTGTGCATGCATTAGGATGGATTTAAACAAAATAGGGGCGAGAGGAAAGATGAAAAGACGAGATGTTTTCATTTAACAATGAAGACTCAGTTTTATGAAATGTAACATTACATAGATAATTAGTAACACAGAATGTCTTACGGTATTTACATAAGTGTAGCTTTTTTTTTTTAAATGAAAGACAAACCAAATCAAATGTGATGAAGTTTGTAGTAAATTTTCTTAATTTTTTACCCACAAACCTATCCAAATTCAGAATTCGGTAGTTATCGAAGATTATAATGACACTAATGTCGATAATGAGAAGGAATTATTGCTTAAACAAAAATTAGAATTAGCGATAAATAAAAAAAAATTCAACAAACCAAAATACAATACAGAAATCAGCAATATCCAAAACCATCCGAAGAAATCGATTTATTTGAAGATAAGGGATTAGTTAAATACTTGGGAAAAGTATATCGCGCATTGTTAACAGTACCACCAACTAGCGTAGATGCCGAAAGAGCGTTTTCGACAGCTGGTAATTTTTGCAAATAATTTCTTTTCAGGCTTAATGGCAGTACAATGTATGCATTATGTTTTTAAAATCACATTAAAAAAATGTGTAGTAGTACCACAGACTGAATAGTGATATTCCTTTACTTCTTTGTGATTCCTTATATACTCTTATAATTTATAAATTACAAATTATTTTTTGTCATATTTACATTTTCTAATAAAATTGGCAAATAAAACTAAACGCCTGGTTTTTTTTCTTTTTCTAAAATTTCTACAACTTTGGATTTAAAACCGGTAACCCGGTATTAAATCCAAAAAAATACCAAATACCGGTATTGTACTTTTGGTCCGATATTGTAATCCGTAGTTGTTATTAATCGTACCTATCGTAATTTGACCTTCGACGTTAACAGGAATGTCTTAATTGCTCTCGTTGTAACAGTGGGGACTAGACAGAATGTATTCGCTAAACCTAGTTATTTTTCGAGTATCCTCGATTTTTTAAAAAAAGTTTAAGTCGGAGTAAGATAATGTAATAGAAGAAAAAAAAAATTAAATTATTGAAGAATATTTGGTCAAAAAATGAAATTAATTTAAACTAATTTTACCTTTTATCTTATCAATTTTTGTTCGGAATTCAATTAGATGAATAACCTTAAAAAAGTGGAAAAAAATTCAATAACTGGGTTACAATTTGTCAATCTATTTTCATGAATAGTTTGAAATTCTTTGACAAAATTTTGAAATTATTTTCACGATATATCTGGATTAATCGTATTTAAACCGAACTAATCTATTCATAACATCGGGCAGGTTGTTCTGTTTTCACTATATTTCATAAGAATACTATTTTATTCATAATATCGAGCAGCGATTCTGCATTATTTTTTATAGGAATGCAAAGCACATAATAAAAGGTATCGGATGTAGTCAAGTTTTTTAAATCGATTTTCAGAGAAATGAATATGCAATTAAGAGCTGAGAGGAATACTTTTATTCATCAAAATTATCCTATCATTATCTAAGACCTAATGCCATCGGGTGGGCTGTTGCTGGATCCCAGCAGTGCAGAAAGATTTGTTTTGTCGCGACGAAGTCGTCAACCTAGTTTCGTACTTCGTCTACTGTGTATAGAAAGTGAACAGTAAACAAGGCATTTTACATAGCCCGAAATAAATGATAATCCGAAGGGACTATGTCGAGACATTAAGCTTCCCAGCCAAGAGTAACGAATATGTCATTGATTGATTGATGTAGCAACATGAAACCTTGTATTGTTATGAAGCATTTACCGGAAAATTGACAGGCTCCAATAATACGTAATAAAGCATACCTTTATTATCCCACCAGATAAAGAAATTTTGCAAAGAATATCTCCTTTTGGAGCTGATGCTGTTGCTTCGCCGGGTTTCAACAAATTTTTGGATTTCGGATTATCATAACATATCCAGTTTTTTTTCATTTCCAATCACAATTTTTTATAAAAAAGATTTTTTGTTACCTCTTTAGCAGATTTATGGACTTCAACACATTGATCCTGGTTCCTCTGGCTCAATGCATGTGGCACTCATTTTTCTGCCTTCTGAATCTTTCTCATTGCGAGTAAACGTTTACAAATCATTTTTTTATACTCGTAACTGTCAGACAAACTCTTCTTGATTCCGAGATGTATCATAATCAAGCAGTGTTTGCAAATCCTCATTACCAAACTTCAATAGAGCTCCGCTACGTTCTCTATTGCTAACATCAAAATCGCCATCTTAAAGTCAAAACTAAAATTCGCATATACTTCTCGATATGATTTCTTCTCAAAGAACAAAGCAGATTGTTATGCTTTTGCAGTATTTTTTATTTGGTGAACTTTTTTACTTGAAATTCATAATGAATGCATTGACGAATAAATGATTTATCGTATGACTTCTTCCGCCTTCGAAATTTCAACTTTAGTTTCACTTTTCTCCCAGCTTCTGCTTCAATTTAGAAACGCTGAACTGATTCTTATCACATGACACAAACGCGCTGTACTGATTGGTGTGATAATTCGCAGTAAACTTCAGACAAAAATCGCTTTTCAGCAAATTACTACAATCAAAAGAAACGTATTAAAAAGAATGCTTAACCAAGTAATTCAATTTTTCAGAAGTATCTGATGTAGTGTTTGTATGTCAAGATATAGAATTTTAGGTTGAAAAAATGTATTTCGATTCAATGACTGTGTTAAGAAAAATTACTTCATAAAAATAAGTCTAAAAGAAAATCAGATTCCTTCTTAAAAAAAGTGTACAATTAACTAACATATTCAACATTTTTTTTAATATTACAATTAAAAAATGGTCTTCATTGTTTCTGGCGTTAGTCTCCAAGTTGCCCTAGAGATTCTTTAACAATCTTCGCTAACGTTGCGTAACTAGTTTTGAATATCACTTAAGTGGAATATAAAAGTTTTAACAAAATCTTATTACAAAGAATATCAATTCTTCAAACTCAGGTGTTATCCTCGTCATCTGAACGCAATTCAAAAGTATGAGGTCTGTCCAAAAAATAGTCCTAGAGTTACTTTAAATAGATTTGTTCATCAATTATTTTAGGAAAATGTTGTATCGGAATAGGATTGAAATCCGTAATTTTTTTTTTTTTTTTTTTTTTACTATAAGGCCTGTTTTTAATTTCAGTCCTAGTATTTTTTTTATATTTTTCATAATTCCTGTACAGTTTCTTTGCACTTCCAGAAAATTCCTAAAATAATGTTCTAGCCTGTTTCATCAGTAATCGTACTACACCTGTAAGTTAGTACATCATTTGTGCTGCACTGTACATCACTTGTCAGTTAGAACAGAAGTAATAACAACCGCCACCATTGTCATTAAATTCTTATAAAATCAAAGGGCCACATTACTACAGCATCACAGAAGGGGGAAACCCCCAAACAAACAACGAGCACAACGCCTTTTAAGTTATTGAACTTTTTTTATTTCTATACTGCAGGTTGGATTATGTTGAGTTGTGGATTTTATTATTTTTTTCATAAAATATTTAGTGTTGTAACTATTCATTTCACTTACAATCTGTGAGCAATTCTTTTTAAATTTGGTTGATATTTTCCATTTGAAAATTCCATTAACCCATTTGATAGTGATAATTACCTTGATGCTGAGTCTCGCGTTTATGTGCATGTTGGCTATGTTTCTTATTTCTTCGAGATTCAATTCAGTAAGATGTATTCAACAAAGGTCTTTAAAGGAGGGCGGGGAATATGAAATAGCGAAATTCCTTTCTCCCAGTCATATTCAGTGAAGCAGTTCATTTCAATCATGAAACGTCTGTCAAATATAACTTTCTACAACTTATGTCGAAAACTGAATTCCTTCATTCAGTTTTTTAATAAATATGCGATATTTATATATAAATAATTGCATCATTTAAAAAAAATCAAAACCTTGAATTTATCTGTACGATTTGCATATTGTATGCTTTGATTAAGCAGTTAAATAATATCTTTAAACTATTAAAATAAAAAAAAAGATAAAACTACTTCTTCAAATGAAATATCGCTGTGTACTCAAAGTATACAGTATTTTGGAAAGCGATTTAAAAAAAAAATTCTGTTTTGACATGAATTATTCCGATATAGTAAAAGAAACATTTTGAAAGCTAAATCTATTCAATGCTATTTATTGTTCCAGATGATTAATGATTTTAAATGCCCTATCCGGTCAGCATAAAAACAACTCGTAAATGTTAGTCTCGATTGTTTAACTAACAATCGTGAATTATATATAAGAAATTGTCGATTGTTCGACAATCGAGAGTTATATATATGAAAAATAAGAATAAATATAAGAGATATTATAAGAAATTGTCATGTTGTATTGGGTCCCTCGCTGATTTAATGGCTTTTCAATCGGAGAAAAACGAAGTCACGTTTAATCACTTTCATTTCTTTCAAGAAAAGTGAATATTCTCGACTAGATTATTTTTGCCTCTGTCAATAAATTATCATTTATTAACCATTGTCCAAATGATGACTTATTTAGTCCAAATGATTTTTCATGCCTCCGTTGCTTTCGTAAATTGCTCTTGAATCTCGGATAATTAATCGTTACTGTAATTAACTCGTTTTTCAATACATTTTGCATTTATTCACACAAGGAAATGTTTATACATATTACTCGATAACTTTATACCAATATTTTTAAATAAATCTTCTGAAATTGGCTGTAAAATGTTAAAGTAAAAGCTATAACAAGCTAAAAAAATTTATATATTACTACAAAGCCACGAAAATTAAATTGCAAAGTTTCGGCGGTGACGAGGGGGGGGGGGGGGAGGAGGAGGGGGGGTGAATTCCAAAATTTGTAACCGGATTTCACAAATTATATCCTACATTTAGGACTGACTCTATAATCTTCATGAATGAAATGGCATAATGCCATCATGCTGGAGTGGTTCGAAAATATTAAGGGACGTAGCCAATTTAATTTTTCCTCTTCATCGAACCAAGGTCATAATTACAAAAATCGATTACAAACTATATTATCTTATTTTTCGAACTATTATATAAATATAATATATTCTACTATAAAATATAATATATTCTACTATAAAATATAATATGTATGTTCTGTTTACTATAATATAAATATAATACTATAATATAATATATCTATACTTATAATAAAGCTCGGTGTGTGTGTGTGTGTGTGTTGGCGCTCTACAGGCCCGACCGTTCAACCTACAGCTACCAAATTTGGCACGTGTATACCTTGGAGGCCGGGAATGTGCACATGGGGGTTATTTTTTCGAATTTTTAATTAGTATTTTATTTATTTAAAAATTAATAGAAATTTTGGCGTGTTTCTGCTATAACTTCCGAAAATATTACCTCCCAAAAAAGCTTTTTACATGAAGTTAAAGATCAAATATTTATCTTTTAAATGATACCAATGTTTTAACCTTAAAATTAAATTTCTATTTTAAATGAATTTTTAAATAAATATTTTAACTATATTTTTCATCAATTTTTTTTCGTACAAAATAAAAATAAAATTTAAGCTGCACGAGCACGTTTCGCATTCATGGGAAAAAATTAGCTTTTTCCAAAGTGTTACCATCATATTGATTAAAGCTACAACTAAAAATAAATTAAATCTTTTTGGAAATGAAATCTGCAAAAATATAATTTTCGGCACGTGTCTGTAGGAAAGGAAACAAATATGAAATATTACTTTTTTCTAAAAAATAAATTGAAGAAAAATTATTTTATGATCTTTTGCACTCTTTATATTATTAATCCAATAAATTAGTTTTATTTTAAGGCAAGTTTTGTTTAATATGAACAGGATATCCATTCAAATCAGGACCACACAGCTAATTTATAAACCTTTAGTAAGACACAGATCTGCTAAAATGGTCTAAATGGAAAATGATTATATTTTATGTAACTTGATTCAATAAATGCTCTAATAAATAACGTATTTTTGATTTTACATAAAGCTTCTGCTGTGGAAATCACGATTAACAAAATGTTCTTGAAACACTAATATTTTAAATAAAGAGTTGATTTCCAATCAACTAAATCAATCACTTAAACTGACTGATTTATGAAAATTTGAATATCACTATTCAATAAAAAAAGGATAATTTTAGATTTTCCATCGATCGTTTCAAAGAAAATAAGCGCGCAGGTTTCTCAAGATTATGAAAATGTTGAGTTTTTCTAAATTTTTAACATTCAAAACTTCATAAATAAGTCTTAGTTGATAGTGAAAAATAGAAACATTCATTCATTTATTTAAAATTTGGTGCGTCCAGAATATTTCTCAGAATATACTTTACTGAATTAAATTTATACTTCAAAATTTTTGAAGTATATATTTATAGGCCGGAACAAAATATTTTTGATTTCATTTCAATCCTTTTGAAAGCAAAACTAAAAACTGAATTTTATGCTTAATCTGAGAAATTTTTGTTGAATTATTTTTTGAGATATTACATAAATTATGAAAAATATTTTGTAGTTCACATAAGACTTATATACCGAGCGATTCTGTTTGCAATACTCATATTCAGTAATAATAATAATAAATAAATAACAATAAAGATGATAAATAAAATAAAACGCTTGGTTTTATTAAAAAATATCTTTATATAAATTGCAATTTCATCATTTTCACTTTGAATTAAAGTTGAAGTTTTACCGGAAATGACAACAAATCAGCAAAATATATATAGTAAATTGAACGAAACGATCTAAACAACAGTATAAGTTTGGTATGACTATCAAAATTGGAAGATTAAAAATATTTTGTTTGAGAATCTATTAAGAGACCAGTTACTTAAAATATTTAATTGAAAATTGTAGCGAGCGGTAATACTGGCGAACCAGCTGGTCGCCAAAGGCGGCTAGTTTTTAATAAATGGTAAATTATATTAATTGATCTCGAATTTCAAACGACATATTTCATATAAAAGAATTCCTGTCTTTATGAACAGATTATTATTACCAGAATTCAAATCCTAATTGAAAGTTTTCGTCTGCATTTCATAACAAATTTTGAATTTTTTTCACAAGAAAGGTGACAAAATAGAGCCCTGATAGCCTTATTATGAATATATAAAATCCGAAGTATGTTTGTGGTTACGTAAAATTATTCTCAACTGAAAATGGAAATAAAGCTGCCTTAATTTTATTCACAAAATCCTTCAACGATTTTAATCGCGTAACTGCATTTTGATAGAATTTCAATAAAATGGGTTACATTACGATGTAGAATGCGTGTTTTATATTGGAAAAAATAAATTCTAGGCATTATTTAACTGCTGAAAATTATCTTATTGTAATCTCCCTTACGAGTTGGAAGACATGGAAGCTGAAAGGCCTAATATCATGCAACTTTATTTTTTTTAAATAGGTGAAAGATTGGAATCAAGATTTGCTTGATCTGGCTGGCTATCCAGCCCTCATAACATACGTTTGTAACATGCACCTCAATGCTAAAGTAAAATAAAAGTGCCAAGTTGAGTACAATCGTATTACACTATTGGCGATAATACACTTTGCGTTTCATAGTTTTCAACTCGGGAGCAAATGAACCTTATATCTGAGGTATAAACTCATCCGTCAATTTGTTAAAGCTTAGATGGATGCCAGAATATTTAGGCAAGATTTCGACATCATTGTTCATAAATATATAATAAATGGAAATATTTTTTCCAGCTAGTGTTTCTGTTTTAACCTTAATGGGGAGAGTATTCATATTTCTTTAATCCTAGTTTAATGTTTTTTCATTAGTAATTTCACATTCATTTCTCTCAAAAAAAACCCTTTTAAAATCGTTATTTAGGATAATTTTAGCTGTTTCGTCTTTGTGGTTAGTTGAATTTAATATTAAATTCATAAATACTTCGAAGTATTTTGTTAAAATGTAGTATTCTTTAATGAGTATTTTGTTATTATTAGAAGATTACTTCAAAATAGAAATCTCCTATTGTAAACTGTTAAGTCTCAATCGTTAATCGAACGTGAATATATTCATTTCAATTCATTTAAATGTAAATAACATTAAAGTAATGAAGACTACTCAGATCATAGCTATACAGTGAAAGCTAATGACTAATTAAAGAAGTTTTAAATTAAATAATACAAAAATCATCACGAACATTTGACCAAAAACCTTTTTGATCAAATATTGAAACTATTTTACAATAGCTTCAATATTTAATCATAAAAGTAGCATTAATTTTCAAAATTTACATTTTAATGATATTTAGATTTTTAAATATTTATTCAAGTTCAAACTTTATTTTTAAAAAAAAGCGTCTTATTGAAATACTCTTAAATAAAAATACAAAGTATATTTTTTAGAACTCTATTTAATGATTTCTCAATATTGTTCTCGAAATGTAGAATTAGCAATCTTCGTCTAAAATATTTATAGCTGTTTTAATGATTCTTAATATGAAGGAAAAGGAAATTCCATATTATCCATCCGTTTAATCCCAGTACTTAAATATTAGATAATACATTTTATTTTTTATTTTAAAACCTAGGTAACAATTTTTTAACTAATCTGCAAAATTTTGAGCAATTTTTTTTTAAATTTTAAACCACGATGTTTTCGCTTTACATTTCTTTTAAACAAATAAATAAAACATATTTCTTCTAATTTCCAAAAAAACTATTGACTTTTAGCATTTTTTATCTAATATTTTATTTCATTGGTGTTTTTTTCAGTTTATTTCATAAAAAAATTTCAAAAATATATGTATTTTATAAATTCCTTAAGAATTACATTCCAAACATTGTCACATACCTTAATATTTGGATCTTTACCGTAAGCATTTTGTGTGATTTAAACGACATTAAAATGAATTAACATACGTGACTACAAAACAAGGAAAAGTTTTTATTAAACTGTAGGCAATAATTATGTTCTTGAATTCTCGGTTAATTTCAATGTATGCATAACATCCTTGAAAAAGGAAATTATTTCCTTTTCTCTCCCAAAAATATTCTCGATTTTGTTTGAATGTCAAAAGTATTTCCATATTTATTTATCTAAAAAAAACCATAAACAGCCAAAAATCACTTGCTTTAAATAGTTTTCATAAAAAAAAAACCTAAAAAAAAGGCTTGTATTATTTCTTTTACCTTTCAGGGCTTTAACCTCGTGCTCAGCATTGTATTTCAAAAATAAAAATAGAAAAAAAAGCAATGCAACTTTTAAACTTCTCTTGTGTAGGAGGCGGCCGCTTAAGTATTGAAATAAGAAATGTTTCATACGCACTGGGGTAATCTGCTTTCGCTTTCCCTTGTGGCGTCATCAGATCTTACAACTTCAGTGAGATGTATGATAGGAATAAATCTGCACTGGAATAAAAAAGCGAATTTCTTCTTCGATATATTTCCTTTTAAAACCAGTTTTGAAAAAGGTTTGGATTTTACGACATCTATGAGTCATTTGTAAGCTTATGGTGTTTTTTAAAAACTTTTTTGTATTCGAAGTAAAGTGAATGTTGAAACCGTCAGAGACTTCCAACTCACTGTTTTGACGAATCTCTATATTTCAAACTTCCATGATTTCGAAAAACACTTTTTTTGGCATTATCTTTGTCTCCCTTTAAACATGGTAATTAAAAATTGTTTTGAACTAGAGGGTCGAAAATGTGGTACAAGGACTTTAAACCAAATATATAGATTTCTGTCATTTTTGAATGAAATCCATTCAGAAAGCCTTTCTGCATGCTGATTAAATATAATTGAACACGATAACTTCAGAAATTAAAGGGCTAGATAAATGAAATTTGATAAACACTTTACCACCAATAATGTAGATTCTTACGAAATTTTCAATCAAATATGAATAAAAAAAAAGAGTAACCGTTTATCAGTCTGTACTTTCTCATGCATATAATTGCAATAACTTAAATCAATGAAATTCAACAAGTGATCTTGTAATTATTTATAGCACCATATCAAATCTTCAGAAAAATGGCGTCAAAAATACAAATCCTAATAGATTCAATAATGTTAAATTACAGCCAAAAATTTATATTCCTTATGTATTTTTGGCCAAAGCCACTCACAGTTATCTCCAAAGTGCGCAGTTTTATGCATGGGGAGAGGGTTAAGATTTTTATTGGTGAGTAAGTGAGGAAATTTCATGGAGGTCACATTCAGTGGTTATTTACATTTCTCTTAATGTAGATGACCACTCACAAAGTGCTTATTAAATAGGGAACTGGAGATAAGAGACAGTGTTGAAAGAAAAATATCAATTTATATTTTAATTTTTAATAGGTATAACAAGAATGAAAAAATGGCACAAAAATGGTAAACAAATAACAGCATTTTGTCTATGATTTTGGTTTAAAAACAATACATAATAAAAGGATTAAAAGAAAGCAAAAATATTTTTTTAAAGTAAAGTGAAAGACATACTAAGCTTACATAATTTTTTCATCAGTTAAAATACAATATATCTGAAAATATCTTTTCTGGCGATTTATTTTCAAAGTCTTACATTTAACTACTAGACAATTCAAATATAATAAATTAAAAAATAAAATTTGTTACATATTAAAAATGATTTCTGAAAATTTGCTCAAAGCTATTAAGTAATAATTTGTTTATTTATTAATTCCAGTAATTTTTAATCAACACTTACATAGATAATCACTTAGATAAACCCAAGTTCTTTTTTGCTAGTTTAAACAAATGAATATAGAGGAAATCTGATTGTATATTGAAAGTCATGTGCTTAGTGGCCTTGAAAAATCTATATTTAGAAGAAAATTGCTGAATTTCTTGCTGTAAACAAAAATTTGTTGTCATAATATAAGTCAATGAATAAATCTCGCCTCCAGCGGCTCTGTTCTTGAAATCAGCGAAACTTGCAGACAACAAAATTAAACCGTATATTTCCAGATTCAACATAGTCATAAAAAATATTTCTTGCAATATAATAGTTATTATTAGATATATACGTTATACACCATATTGGCATACATCATGTTGATAGTCAGATCTGGAGAGTGAATCAAAATTAGACGGAACAAGAACAGAAAATGTGTACATTTCATGTAATGAACAGATGTCAAGTACTTATTTGGAATTTGGACATGCTTACGCTAAGGACATTGAAAAAATTTTTAAGCTGGCTAAAAAAGGCAAAAAAAAAAAAAATTCAGTGTAATATATGCTTAGAAATGGAGTCTGGAGATGGAAGAGAGCGATAATTAAGTGTTGATTGATGTAACGATGTTTATGTATAAAAATATTTACATTAATTCCACAGATCTCAATTTAGGACAAGTGATTATCTATGCGGTCAGAATTTAGAAGACTCTCTCTCTCTCTCTCAAAAAAAAGTTCATCCCATAGCATGCTATGGGATGAAATTGTATGAAGCTATCCAAATACCTAAATACTCGGCACATTCGTTGTTGACCTAAAAGGTCTTTTGTAATTTTTTTTTCGTTGATAGCATGTGATTATGTTATAGCTTTTGTGATTATGTTGTGAATTATGGCCTTTTATAAGCTGCTGACAGATATCTGTCAGCGATTTAAGCCGAGTGAGTGTCCCTTGATTTTTCAATAGCGCCAATTAGTGTCATGAATACGACTTAGCTACTTCATGCGTCGCATTCGCTTGTACAATCCCTTTGTACAGGGAGGGGGGTATTCACACACTTCACAGATAGAACACAGAAGAACCATGTTCGAACCCGGGACGCCCAGACCACTGTGAAAACGTGCTACCCCTATTCCAGGACGCCGGCTTTGTGATTATGTTAAATTTACATAGATCTTTAATTGCAATAAAATTTTGTGCAGCTTTTAGATTATGTAATTTGATTTTAACTTCAATGATTTGCTGATATCCAAAATCACCAATTTAAATAGAAAGTATAGTCAGCCTGTTATAAAATATATGAGTAAATGAAAAATATTGTAATAGATTGTACTCATTATTTTAATATATTGTACTCATAATTTTATTAATTATAAATAAATTCATTTCCTATATACATGATATATATGTTAATTTATATTTTTATCCTCACTTTTATCATAAACCTAAAAACTATATTTTGATATGCTTATCAATAATAGCTGGTTGTTTCCAGATTTAAACATACTAACAAGATTTAAAAAAACGTGTATATTAAGTTTAGAAAGAGGTACAATTTTACTACACTATAATGACGTATTTAAAAATTCCCCAATTGTTTTTGAGTGTGTGTGTGTGCTTCGTTTGTGGCTTTCATAATCCTCATCAAAACAAGCGTTCCTTTAATTCGGAATAATCTTTTGAAGATGGAAAAATTCCTACAGATGGATTAAATGGAAAACATTGAAAGGGGCATCAGAGGATTGCAAAAAGGACCCAATTATCCTCATTTCAAAGATTAATTATCTAACCAAGAGGAAAAAAAACGGAAAGGCTCAATTCTCTTATGAAAAAGAAAAGTAATTTTTGATTACTTTCATATGTTTCCAGGACTTTTATGGGAGTTATTTAACAATTGGAAATAGTTAATCGAATTTTCTTTTCAGATAGTTCATTAAAAGAGAAGATATATGTTGCTATTAAGCTATCCTAGAATAAAGGAATAAATAAAACTCAAACTTTCTTTAGACTTATAAATAATATGAATAACTCTGACAATAACCCCCCCAGATGAACTGCATTTTGGTGATTGAAAATATTTCAATAATAAAAGTAATTTAAGGCATTAACATTTATTATCAATCGATTAGTTCTTTTCTACTGGCTCCCCATTTTAAGCTTTTCTTCCTGTCACTAAACGTCCTCAATTGTCTAAAATCAAGTATGAACCGCCAGCACATTAGAGCTATGTTATAGTATATACCAGAGTCTTTTCTATTTTGTTTCCTTTTATTGTGTAAAACATCTTTCTGTTTATAGTTCACCATGTTCAAATGGAATTAAATATTTTGATTTATATTGATGATAATTCTGCAAACAAATTATTTTGGATACCTGACAAAGGTTTTGGTAGCTGAATTAGAGAATTTTGACAACATACTTGGAAATGTATTGGAATTAATTCCGCGAAATTTCTACTTTATTCTAGAAGATTTGGAACGCAACCACATAAAAACTTGGTTGCAATCATCGTTTAAAAAAATTTTGTTTTCTTTGGATAAGTGTGGTATGCTGTTATCGGTTCTCTTGATCACGAAGAAACTGCTGAAAGCCTAGAATCTGATATAATGATTAAAATATTCGTTTTATTTTCCATGCACTTACATTTAGTTCTTTACTTTTTACCTTTTTTTCTGAGAAATAAGTATCATAAACAGAATAGATGTTAAAACAAGCCTGAAATATATATAAAACCTGCAATAAAATTCGGGCAGGGAAATCACAATATTTAGGAATAATTATAACTGCATTTAAAAATTTGTACTCATACTTAGTAATGTATGTACCGTTACGTCACACCTGACTTCAGTCGAGTTTTTTTCCTGTTTATAATATTAAATCCATAAAATCAATTGCCAATAGACTTTGTGGAATTATAAACTTACTCATAAAATATAATAACTTTCGAATGACACTATAAAAAAATTGACATTTTAAAAAGACACATACTTTGCATTTCACCTTGATCTATAGTTTTTAATGTCACTGCTCGATAGCATCACTGCAGTGGAAATAAAATTTAATATATTTGAAGATTAATGGATATTCAAGTTATGAATATATTAAAATAGTGTATTTACACTGAGAATACAAAGATGTGTCAAGTTTTGAATCTTTATCAAATCAAGAAGATAGAGAAAAATCTGAATAAAGATTTCCTTTTCTTAAACGTGAAGCAAATCAAGTTCAATAAAAGTGCATAATAAAGACAAAGCAATAAAGCAAAGGCGAAATGCAGAATAAATTTTGTTGGAGGAATGCATGCAATTCTAGTAGAATATATGCTGTTGCCTCGTATCATTTAAATATATAAGGATAAATTGCCTCCTATTTCAATTAAAATTTTTCAGAAGAAATAAAAATTATATAGTTAGATTTCTATATATGTTCTAACTATATAGTTATAACTCTGTAGTTAGATATACTTATTCTTATCTTGAAATACATTGATTTCAACATGTTTTTCAAAAATAATCGTATAATAAACTTCAGAATTTGTTAATGAAAAATAAATTCTTTTGTCAATGTTTTCTACTTGAAAACAAAATTAATCTGAAAACAATAATTCATTTGAAGATCTAAAATTTAATAATAAAATAAACGTATAAACTCTCAGTAGAATTCAAAATAAATTCCTGTTACAACCGGATATATTTCAAAAATATTTAAAATGTGAGAAAAATTGGAATAACAGTCAATAAATACAATTGTAAAAATAAACTTAGAATTTCTGTTGTACTCAAATTAATTATTTCAAATTTAAATCCATTGTTTCTAAAACGTTACTCAGTTTCCGAATTAAAAAAAATCTATTTTAATCTTGTTGTATATTTTCAATGACAGATAAATAAATCATCCAAGTTTTGAATCCCATTATGCCATTAATATGCAGAGACATTTATGGCAAACGAATACTTCTTGCATATTCCATTAGAAACATGCTTAGAACTGCAGAACATAATTATAAGATTCTTCCTTGATTATTTAATTATGGATAATGCATGTATATTACTCAACACATTTACATGTTTAATAATATTAATGTTAAGTCAATTTTCCAGTAGCAAATTTGTGCAAAAGGACATACCTTATTTTTAAGAACACAACAATATTCTTCTAAAATAAATTCACTTTTTTCGAGGCTGAACTATTTATCCATGAAGATTTTAGAACTAGTGAAAATGCTTTAATGGAGCATTATTTTCTGAAACTAAATTCTCTCCACATACCAAATTGAGTGCGGGGATTTTAAAAACATATTCAATTATAGTTAAATATTGAAAACGTTTCTGGAAAAAGTATATTTTATAAACCTTCATAAAATTTTAGATTAGGAGAATTGAACTTTTTTTTCTATTACTGTATTTTTCGATTTAGGGATATCTTGCTAGCATGTTTGATGAAAATACATCAGAATTTTAGTTTAGTTGTTTTGACACCTTATTTTTAGAAGCAATACAATGGCTCAATGATCTTTTAATTTTGAATAATAAGATAATTTGGATGACAGAACCACTGTACTCCAAACTCCTAATCGGCATGAAACAAGTCTGATCCCAACCGAGTATAAGATGGAGTGCTTAACCTCTGCAAAAAAAAAAAAATCTCTTGGAAATTTATAGAAAAAACGTTGGAATATTAGATATTTTTCTGGCAGATATAGTTTCGGTATTTAAAGCATAGAGGTTAAAGTATACTATCCACACTTAATTTCACAATTTGTTATTACTCCTGACACCGCTGGCAATTCAAGTCGACAGGACTTTTACAATTGTAAATAACTCGATGTTTTAAGAGTTTGAAAAAAAATTTGAAATTCTCTTTATGAGGGTCAGTCTGAAAGTAAATTTTCCGCAACCTATAATGATGAACCAAACATAATTATCTAGAAAAATGTATTGTAAAAGTAGCAACATTTCAAATATTTCTCAATATTATAACTACGGGATTGTAACACTTGCCATTCCTTGATGAGCTTTTGCAACCTAGTGTCATAGAAATCTGCTATCTGTAATGGTGATAGCGTATCGCAGTTATAACCGAACAGTAAATTGTTCAAATACAAGAGATGAAGTTCGAGAGCAAAATCGGGACTATAGGATGAGTGGTCAGACTAGTTCCAGCAAAACTTCCAAAATAGACATTTTTTTCACAGGTGAGTGTTGAAGTGTATAATACAAAGCAAGCATGATGGATTTCTTCCAGCGTTACTTTCCGAGCATGACAAAATTTTCTTTCGAACTGATATGAATATATATGAATTTGAACCAAAGTAAAGAAATGTAGCAAAGAAAATTCATTCTATCGTGTATGGAAATCTAAAAATGGAACTCTTACAATTTCTGGAAAAACATGTTAGACGCTTATTCCCAAGCATTGCTTTAAAAATTGCATAAGAGCTCAGAAACTTAAAAAATACCGCATCAAAGCTTTTCTTTCTGATCAGTAATACGTTAAAATAAATTGATCCCCTTTATGCATCAAAAATTAGTTCAATTATAATTTAGATCATAAGTGAAACTCTGCAATGGACTTATTAAAAAATCGTATTTGATGACGAGAGTATTGTGCAGGAACATGATGAACCAATAAGATGAACGAAACATCTGATGACCAAAATCAGAATTCCTGTTTCCAGATGTTATAAGGTTTAAAAGAATAAATAGCTAGAAGAGATTTCCAAGTGTCAAAAGTGTTTTGTTTATTTAAATCTATACTTCCAGAAATAAAAATTGGAATTTTTTACCTGCATTTCCAATTTAATTTTGTTTTTATGTTTCTAAAGTAATTTATTTCGTGAATCTATGGAATTATTTCTGTAAAGAATAAGGAAGCATTGACACATTTAAGGGAAGATAGTAAAATGTTTGCAGTTATTTATTTTGAGATAAATAAATGTGCTGCATTGTGAATTTTGTTAAATAGGATTATTTTAGTATCAAACGTTGCCTACAGATGGCACTTCGTTTCAAATATTGTGATTGATGGAATGACGAAATATTCCCAGATTGTTTGCGCTATTTCTTCTGATGTCTATGTTTTTAATCCATGCACTGCAAAGAAATTCATACACGTATGTATACAGGATATCTTGCGATTAATCTACGTCCTTCTCTGTGGAGAGTGATTATTCCAATGCAAGGATGCATTTATTTAGAAATTGTTTTTTTTTGGTGCATTAAATAATACAGTTCTGACAGCCGCATTTATCATTCAATAAAATGAATTCATTATTATTTAATTTTATAAAACATAGTTAAATTTTGTTGCCAGCTTCTATATTCTATCCTATCCTGACAGACCGCTTTCTATTTCATACGAGGGGTGTCCAATGTTAAATATGTTATCGCCATGGATTTCCGAGCTGTATATCCTGCTCCCCTCGTTTAAAATAGAATTCAGCTTCCAGTATAAAATGTGCTGGGCCGAGTCAGTAGTGAAAGAGTTAGTCATAGGTAATTTTACCTGGAAAAGTTTACAATGAGAACTTCAACAGTGCTGAAATTTATGGGTATATTTCTAGCAACATCATTGCATTGGAATACTCAGTCAAAAGGGAAGAGTACGAGTTAAACCCCTGAATAAGCCGTGAACGACAATGGATCATTTCCATTGGAACCACGTGAAGCGTGCAATGCATGAAACAAATTCAAAAGCAGCAAGAGAATTGTAGTGAATTATCTGTTATGAAATATTTTTCTCATTCCGTTATGGAAATTGCATGGATTTCTTGCCAGTTTCTCACTTCTCATGCATCGTATCATCCTTAAGGAATGATGATTAACTCTTGTCCTATGAATTTCAACTATTTTCCAAAAGCTTATAGTTAATGTAATGATGCTTATCACTAATAGCTGATATCAATACTAGAAACGTATTAGCGGAAATTTTTGATTGCATTATTTAATTTCCTACAAAAATAGTTTAAGTATCACAGCATGTTTGTTGCAAAAGTTTTAAAATTTTCTCTCTTTTACAAGACGTTTATACCTTCTAGCAAATATGTATCGATTTTTTTAAAATTAATCTACTTAAAAATAGACCGTAAAAACCATACATGAAGTGGATGTTTACAAAAATTAATTTCGCCTTCTTTCCAAATTAATATCATATTTTTTAACTGCCATGAAACGTATGTGTATAACATTTTTAGTGATTAATATCGAAAATCCTGGGGAATATCTTTAGTTTCTGATTGTTTGTGATCGTAACTTCTCTTCATTGTGAACATATTATTGTTCATTACTATATTTATGTCTTAGTAATTATAATTTTTCACCGGGATAGAGCGAAATAATAATGCAGGGTTCCTTTTAAGTTGGTTATGAAACACAGGAAATAGCGAGAAATGGGTTTTCTTAGATTGAATGGTTAGAAACTGATTTATTATTGAATAAAGATGTTCTCAAAATAATGTTGACTTTTGATGTTAATAAACTTCAAAATAAGAGAATACAAAAAAATTCAATCGAAATTCTGCAATTATAATTTTAAGAAAAATAATTTTTTAAACACTTATCTTTCCTTGAATTCTTTTAACTGGAAACATGCTTTCGTGATAAATTATTTTTCAAAAACATCGTGAATTCAAAATAGGAAAAAACGGAAAATAGTGAAATTTAAAAGTTGTTTGAAGTTATTTAGTAGGTATTATTACACTTTCAGCTCCTAAGTTTGGCACACAGCAACTTTGGCAATAGGCCAACAGTGATATAACTCCAAATTCTGGAAATTTACTCTAACTTTCATTAATGTTTAACTGTAACTATTTCAGAATTTTATTTCATTGCATCTGATTTCATGCTTCTAAAAATATTTTTCAACTTTTTATGATAATTTTTTGTTAATAATTATCCTTTGGTTTTTCAAATTGTAGGCTTGATTTCCATAATCAATGGAAAGTAATTTGTAATGACTGCTTTATAAAATATAATACATATAACGATATTACGGGCAAAATTTTTAAGACATTTTATTTTCTTCTTTTCAATTCATTCTCAAAATAATACAAATTTTTCAACATATTTCTTAATATAGGTTTTTTTTTAAAAAATTCTTAATTTCTTTTAAATATAAATTTACTTTCTGTTTAAACTTCACCCCAAAGAAAGAGAAAGATTTTGCCCTCACTTCTGTTATAGAAAAATCAAAGTAAGATTAATCGAAGTAATTTTGTTCTTATTTGTTGCTTTTTAATTTTCTAACACAGATTTGCTAGATTTTATTATAATTGTTTCTTACAGTTACTTTTAACACTTCCCAAACTGAAAGCAAAAATTTTACTTTTAGTACACACACACACACATATTAGAACTTAATACAAAATGAAGTATAGAATCTAATACAAAGAGAATTAAATGGAGATGAAATTTAGTGCAATGATAGGGTGTTTATTGTGGAGACATCTTAAATTGGGGACTTTAAAATCTTTCTGAACTCCACAAATAACTGGTGTGAAATTCCGAAGAAAGCTGAAGATGAGATTGGCGATTACAATCTTGTTTTCTTCATCACACCAAGATCCAAACTTGAAAGTTTTTTCCAAAAATGCATTTTGTCTTACTTCATGGTGAGACATTAATACAACCAAAACGAATAAAAAAATTAATAATATTAATATAACTGAAAGAACAATTTTTTTTCATATTGATAACTTTTTTCTGGGGAGATATTATAAACTGTTAAACTGTATTAAATGCATATCACAAATACAATTTCATGTAGTACCCCATGTATGGCATCGGAATTACAACGCAATAATTGATAATGCAGACAATATTAACATAATAAGCTGTCAACCAAACAAACTAGTGTAAAAATTGTTTTAAGTGTTTTATTTGATGTTAATTGTTAAGGATTTGTGTGAAAAAGATAACAAAATACCTTTTCTACAAATATAAAATAAAGTTTGAAAAATAAAAGCATGTTAAAATATTCAAAATTTTCCGAAATTATTTTATCTAGTTATAAGAATTTATATAGAAGCAATATTAAATATTTATTCAGCATTTAAATTATTTTTATTATTAATAGTCGCACATATCACGTATCATCACATATGTATAAAAGAAAAATAAACTACTTAATTTTACCAAGGATCTCATTTATTCTTTCCCTTAAACAAAGAATTCTGGAGATTTCTTGTGGGTTTTTTTTTTATTATTATATTCAAATAAATATAAAGAAAAAAATCGACCTTTTGATAGGACTCTTAATCCGATGTAAGAATTTGAAATTACGAAATAATGTTCCAAAATTATCCATTCAATTCATTACATTTCTTATTTATCGTTTCCCACTCATACAGACATATAAAATACCAGTGAATAGATTCTGTAGAATATTTCATAGAGCTCAGCCATTTAAATTCCAAGACTATATCGATGCTTCAATCGTCTACCTAACCCTATATTTGAATAAGCATATTCAGAAACAGACGAAGTAACATTTTTTTTTTCGTATAAAAAATGCAAAAAATATAAAAAAAGAATTTTACAAAATATCATTTCTGACAATTTAAAATATTAAGTGAAGCAGGGTTTTAAAGCAAATAATAAAATTAATATTCGAAAATAATTTCGAAATAACGTCATAAGTTTAAGAAGTAAAACGCCATTTTATCTGTGATCAACAATATTGTTATATACACTGGTGTGCAAAACTTAAGCAACAGGTATGTTTTTTGCCATAACTTCACGAGAAATCACGTGAGAGACATGAAATTCAGAAATGAGATACAGCCTTTTGTTCTGAAAGAATGACGAAAGCATAGTAGCGCAGAAATGAATACAATGCATACAGTATGGAATCGAACAAAAAAAGGCTTTATTGAACTCATAGTATCGTTACACATGATTGTCTGTCCAAGAGGAAGAACAGCAAGCAGATGTTCCTTAGTATGGGATATGCCCTCCCCTTACTGCAATGGCTGCTTCGCACCGTCTCCCCATACTCAGCACCAGATTGTCCAACAGTTCTTGAGGTAAGAGTGCCCATTCCTCAATCAGCATCTGTTTAAGTTGTCGGCTGTTCCCAGGAGGATGTAATCGTGCCGCAAGGCGTCTCCCCAAAGCATCCCACACATGTTCTATCGGATTTATATCAGGGGAGCACGCCGGCCAATCCATTCGAGTGATATCTTCACTTTCCAGGAGCTCCTCAGCAGCATGAGTCCTGTGTAGCCGTGCATTGTCATCCATAAAAACATAGTCTGATCCAATGGCACCTCGGAACAGACGCACATGGGGAAGGATCACTTCCTTACAATAGCGATCTCCAGTTACAAAACCTCTGTCGAAAACGTGGAGCTCAGTCCGCCCGTTCATCATAATGCCTCCTCAGACGACAACTCCAGGACCACCGAAACGGTGTCTTTCCGTGATGTTACTGGGATGAAACCGTGTCCCGACCTCTCTCCAAATCAACTGGCGTTGGGAATCGCTTGTGGCGCTAAAACAACTCTTATCTGTAAATAGGACACGACTTCATTGATGAGATGTCCAGTTTTTTAGCTCCCTGCACCACTCTAAACTGTGCCACCGGTGGGAAACTGTCAAAGGGATGCAGCGTTCAGGACGGCGGGTGAATAGGCCATCTTTGTGAAGGCGTCTGGACACAGTAAAACGCGACACTTGTCGCCCCGCTGCTGCACACAGTTGCTGAGCAATGGCGCTTGCTGACTGGTTTCGGGTTCTTTTCGCCTGCAGGACGATATATCGGTCATCCACTGCAGTTGTTTTTCTGGGGCGGCCACCACCAACCTTTCTCACAGCTGTACCTGTGGTTTGGAAGGCTTTCCAAGCTCGCGAAACGATACTTTTGTTGATTCCGAACTCTTCAGCTACACTGGTCACACTACGCTCCTCCTCCAGCTTTCCGATCATTCTTCCACGTGTGAAATCGTCCAGGTGATTTCTGCTAGCCATATTTCCCGAATTAACTCACGTGCACTTGCAGCGAATGTCTTTAATTGCGTCGCCGTCCTTCCTTTTATTGTAGTGTGGAGCTGCGCGGGCCTTCCGCACGTGTTTTGCGAACGCTCACGTCGCCTGTGACGTTTTGTTCAATACGCATGACCTTTCTCTTGAATTACGTGTTCATTGTACTGGTCGTAAGAACTGCTTTTCTGCAATTTCATGTCTATCTGCTTAAAATTTGCATTGTTGCTTAAGTTTTGCACACCAGTGTATAATTATGCACATATCAAGGTGAAATTGGAGAAGGAAATTTTTTTTTTCACTAGATGCGAACGGTAAGCATTCACATGATTAAACTGCCATCAGCTTAACTGCAATTCCTTATATACAATTTAAAAATGAAATATTCAAATTATATTACTTTCCATAATCTGTAATGAATTACATAAATTTGCATAAACTGAAAATGAAACAAATAATACAAACAAGATGCATTGGTTTGATTAGGACGGAAGATTTGTCGATCCGCAGGCATTAAACCACGGCGTACCTTCAAATCTCTTCAAAATGTTACAACATTATTATATCATGAAGCGTCTTTCAGTTGAAAAATGTAGACGTTAGTGATAATGCAATTTTTGGAATGAAATAATTTGTTACCAGGTTTACAGTAAGATATCATAAATAAAATTGCGTGTACTAGAATAGTTTATCAGAAGTGATTTGCATAATTTAAAATTCATTCGAAATAGAATGCGGACTGAAAAAATAATGCGAAAACAATCGCCAACATTGAGATATTACTAGGCTAAATAGCGTTCGAAGTTTTAATTGTTTCATGGTATGAAAAATCTATCTTTCTGGAACTTTTCCCGCATTTCGGAAACAAAGCCTCCAAGCCTCGTGACATTAAACTTCACAAACGAATCGACAACTCGCCAAAATTATCACCATTTCCCCAAAAGTGGCCTCGAAAATATCCTTATAGCTTTAACAGTTGATTTATATTTATTACTTTTTCATTTACCGCAATATTTCTTATTATTAATCCATGTATTCATAAATAATCTTAGTATTCATTCAATTTTAGATAAATACACTATAAAGCTTAATTTAAATAATGTAGAGTCATGAGGGAAATATAAACTGCCTTGCACATTTATCAAATCTTCACATTAACAAATTTTTTCATTTTTCTTATCCGGTAAAGTTAAATTTTGACGAAATTATGCATGCATTTCAACATTTATGAATGTAGCTTCCATTTTGCATCAATAAACAGCACTAATGTTCGATATTTTTTTCATATCCATCGCTATTCGAGACATAACGAAAATGGCGTTGAACAGAAAACACTGCAAATATAAGTACGCTTTTTAATATTTACTATTAAAATAAACGCTTGCATATTTTTTTTTATAAAATACTAAGTGTCTGGTTTAAGTCAATACTAAATTAATTTTGTTATCTATAATAGAATCGGTGAAAATACAAATGTAACTAAGGTACACATATGTATACATCGGGCAGTTTCGTGTCCGTTTCCTGACTATTTGCCATCCTTTGCGCTGTTTATCTTTTGAGAGCTTGCTTTCAAATTCTCATTTCTTGTCCTTGAATATATTGTATATTTTTTATATAATAAATAATTCTTATGTTCTGTAATGTAATAAAATATAAATTTAAAAATATTTATTTTTTAATTTTAGTAAGAAATTTAATTTTATAGCCGTCTTGTAATCAGTAATTTATATTTCAAACCGACATCATGTACAGAATATACGGAATTTTTTAATCTAATAATAATTTTTTCCCGTCAAGTATCTTTAACTCAAAAGAAGGTTATTGAACTTTTAGGAAAAAGTGATTTTAGGAGAAGCAATAGAATTTCTCATGTATCGAAAATAAGGAAACCTGGCAAATGGGATGAATGGGTCATAGACGATAGTCAAATGTGCCGTATCAAGTAGAAAGATAATAAATCCGTGACTATTATCCACATGTATAGGTAATGAGTCAATTGGATTAGGCAGAAGACAGAAAAAATAATTGAAACAAAAAGCAGATATAAAATAATTTGCTATTGTAAAAGCATATGGGAGGCATCGGCCATTATTTTGCATGCAGTAATTACAAAAAATGACCGACGTGAGCATTCAAGCATTTTCTAGATTTAATAGTAGTCAATTGCTTGATATACTATAAAATGGTCGCAAAACGACAAGATGAGCTGTCAGGAATGAAGCCGAAATGTTATGACCTTATTACAATTTCAAATGCATATAATTCGGTCCCTGTTGAAATATTAAGGAAATGTCATAATCAGCAAGAAAGTAAACCAAAAACCACTAAAAAATCATCTTTCAATGAAAAAAAATTATTATAAGAAATGTTATCAAATGATGGAAATGCAACTACAAGACCATTGGAGATTGCATTACCACCATCTGATGAAAATACCTCTAAAACTGCAAGAAAAATTGTCCCTTCACAATTAAAAAGAAATGAGACTAGATATGTCAAGTCATCTACAACATTACATGGACGATAAATATGTATCAAAAAATGCAGGTATCCAGGATGTAACTCTAGGAGAAGAGTCAAGTGCTCAAAATGCAGTATCTAATTACGTAATATTAAAAAAAAATGAAATTTCAATCAAAATAAGGTTTAATAGATTATTAATATAATAAATTTTGTATTTTTTCATCTATAAGGCCTTAGAATAAGAAAAGTATA
>JAPMOR010101325.1:9595-23453 GCA_026543865.1 Argiope aurantia
CGCATTGTGTTCTGATTGTTGACATGACAACAATTATCAACGGATGATTTAAATTATTTTTAGGTTGGTTGCATGCTTTTGTAATTAAATTGTATTTATGTTGGTTATATATTTTTTGCTTATAGTTTTAAGTACATCGTTTTTTAAGTAGTTTTTTTAAACCTGTTTTCGACCGATTATTTTAAACGATTCATTTTATTTTCTTAGTGTTTTATGCATTTAAAATGAAACATTGTTAATTAATCGATCTGTTCATGATGAATCTGAGAAAAGTTTGTTGGAAAATTCTTGAGATATTACATAAATTAAGAAAGATATTCTTTAGTGCCCATAAAGTTTAAACGCTCAGTGACTCTGTTATCTGTGACTCTGTACTTGTTATCAGTAATAATATCATAAAAAATGCTTTGTTTCAGTAAAAATATTATATTAATTGTAGATTAATTCTTTCCACTTTAATTTAAAGCATAAATTCTAGGAGAGGTAACAGAAAATTAGAGAGATACATATTACTTTATGACTGAAAGCCTTTATAATATTATGAGTGAATTATATGACTATCAAAATTTGAAGTTTTAAAAAAATTGATGAAGAATGTATTAAAGTTGGAATTGAGTAAAATATTTAATTATTAAAATTTAAACGAACATTAAGATTGGCGAACCGGCTGGTCGTCAAAGGCGGATAATAAATAATAAAACAAGAACCTCGTTCTAATTTAAGTAGAGAAAAATTTACACAAATTCTAAATAAAAAGGAAAATCAAAATCATATTTTACTCTTTTTCAACGCTCCTGAAACGAAGTTACTCTATCTTCTTTATGTAATGCCAAAACACTTTAAGCAATATTTTTCTTCCAACCTGCAGAAAGGTATCAAACATGATATTATCATAACCGAAAAAAGAAGTCATTTTAATATTATTTTAGTACATTAACATTTCATTTGAATCAAATTAGCATTTTTAGAGTAAAAATGGGCTTAGAGAAGTTACTTAATGAACGAATACTTAAATGACATCTGTTTATTTTACTCTTCGTGGAAATCCCATTTCATATTTCATTTTTTAAAATGACTCGGTTCAAGAATTTTAGCCTTTTCTTAGATAATTTTTTGCCAAACATTTCGAGTAGCATTAGTCACCTATCTTTGGATTTGATAAATGTATTTCAATAAGGTCGGTGAAACCTGTGTGTGTTAGTGTTTATAATATTTAATTCAACATTCAGGAATATTACGAAATGAGAGTTTTGGTTCCGTTTTATTTATTTCTGACCTATGCCTCCCACGCCCACCTCAAGGATGTAAATGAAGAAATGTGAGGGGGAAAATAGAAAATATTGATTTCATTAAAACTGCAAAATTATTAATAGAAAATGTGTATACTTTTTTTGTATTTATAATACTGTTTCCTTGCTATGTTACAGTCATCAACTGAGTGAGAGATTTTCAAGAATTATAAATAAATGATGAATGAATATATCGTTTAAAGACACATAATTGAAAGATAAAGTTGATTACTATTGGAGACATGACGATAAATCAGGATGTTTATGAGACAAAATGAAGGTATTGGAAAGTTCAAGAATTTTTGCTCTATCTCTCTTTGGTCTCAAGATAAAAACCTCTTACATAAAATTTCATACGCTGTTGAGAGACTAGAAATGACAATTTTTAGCTGACGAAACTTTTGCTATGTTTAATGTTTTGTTGTGAAACAATGTGTTTTTTACCCATTATTTGACTTTACACTACTTTACGAATTTTCTTAATAGTATGCATTGCATATTGCTACATAATACATCATAATAAAATAATTAAAAAAAAGCGTAATAATGAAAGATATTTATCCATCATGATGAATTTTGTTTCAAAAAATAGATACAAAATATTGAATTTCATGTTATTTAAGAAAAAATTGCTATAAAAATATATTGAGAAAAAATAATTTAAGTAAAAATAAGAGTCTAAATATTTCCTACAAAATCAAATGTAAAAAACAAAATTAGAATCTAGGAGGTGCCGGTTTATGCCAATATATCATTAATATATGTCAATAAAATTTGAAAAAAATGTATCAGAAATAAAATATATTCGTTAAGTTGCATTTAATCGTCATTATAATAACGCATATTTCACATTTACAAGATTTGATACTAAATGTATATAAAAGATATCCTTTTTTTATGTCCCACAATTTTTATATCCACAATTTATGATTTGAATTCCATTAAAATCACAATGGTTTTTCGTTTAGTGAAGTTAAATATTGAAATGCTAATATTATTTGCTTATAGATTTATGAATTTTTTTATCTCCCATGAATAATTTCTTCTGCCAAAAGAAAAAAAAAATATTTAATGAAAAGTGTGTTTAAATTGTGAGACGTGTGCATGGAAAATAATTTAATTCAATTTCAAATTATTTATTGCGTAGCTTAGTTTAGAATTTCTCAATAGTTATATTATAATAAATCGTAGTTATGACTCGCAGAGAATGCAATCTGCAAATCAGCAATTTCATAGAATACAGACAATAAAGCAGTGTAACCAAATTCGTTAATTTAAAACAATTTTCTTTGTCACTAACCCTCCAAGATCTACGTCGGTCTCTTTTCTGGAATTGTAATCAATTTTCTCATTCCAAAGTTAGAATGCGATAAAAGTACTAAAGTTATTGACTTTAGAATACTAATTAACCCCTTTATTTACTTTGGTGATATACTGAAGAAAAATTGTGAAATCGATAAATTATCCCTGTCGTCGAAGTTTCTAGAAATTTCATGTTTCCTTCTAGAAAGAAAACTCTGCAGGCATGTTTCTATGAATATGTATCTGAAATGACAAATTTTTGTTCTGATATATGCAACATAAGTAAATGAGTTTGTATAAAATTGCATTTCAGAGTTCGTAAGGAAAAGTTATTAGATATATCCAGCTTGAAATTCATGACAAATGATGTCCCGTAATTCTAATGATGTGAAATTGCAAATATTGGAATATTTCGTCTTCCAGTAACGAAACTTATAGATAATCAATAAAATATTTGATTGATTATACTATATCAGATCAAAGTATCATTTGATAATATGCAAAATTCTGAGTTATACGTTATTGTATATTGGTTAGGAAACCTTTATTTATTTTGAAATACATGGAAAATGATGATTCTGGAACCTTAATGATATAAAACAAAAAGATCTTGCCCTGAAATCAGATTTTGTATAAAGCTGAAATACTTGATTATACAGAAATGAAAAAAGTAGATGTCAATGATATATTTTAAAGATCTATCTTATCATTGGTATTAAAAAATATTGTCATGTATTGATAAATTATCGATTAAATAGAATTTTCTCTAAATTTTTGGCTCTTTCGCTCGGTATTTTGAAAATTCCTTTTTTATTATAGATTAAAAATTTTCTATTCAAATATTTTCTTAATATATAATATAATATATATTATATCAAATAAAATAATAATAATAAATAACGTAAAATAATATAAAAAATATATTCTAGTACTTTTTAGTTACTTTTATTTTATTATTTCGTATTTGTGAAGAAAAGTTTTTTATTTTATTCATATAGCAAAATGTGTATATATAATTGACAAACTTCCGAAACATTTTGTTCTAATTATAAACACTTAGTTATTAATTAAGAAAAAACAGTGCAAGTAAATATTTAAAATGCTTATAATTTACAAAGAGAACTGGGTAATTTATTGCTGTAAGATGCGATATTTCCTAGTCAAGTCTAGGGGCTGAAGTCCGCATTAAAATAGACTGGTGGAATATTTATTTAAAGATATTACTTATGAATGCGGAGAAAAAACGAATTTAATGCAGCATATGTTATAAGTAGATATAAATAACTGAGTGAAAGAAATAATATTCTGTGTACGTAAAGAATATTTAATTTTCAAATTTTGAAACATAAATGCAGATTTAAATCTTATATTGTCAGAATCATATTTATAAATCTCAAACTAGTAATATTCAACAAATATCTTTGCTAAAGTTCTTTTCTTATAGATAATATAATAAGATGAATGAAATAGGGATGCAAACGAAATTTCTGACTTGTTTTGTAGACTTTTTCTGTAATATGATACATGTTTTCATGTTTTGTAAAAAGAAAATTTATTAAATTTATGCCAAAATGTTCGCAATGTCTCTGAGCGTCTAGTATTTCTACAAATAAAAAAAAATAAAACCTTCATGTTTTATTCTCTTTTAGCCATACTAGCTCACTACATGAGTGGACGGACATGAGAACAACGAAAACAAATTATTCATGTCTATGATTCATTTGGCTTGACGTATCGGCATTTATTTCACAGAGAATAAGGAAAATTACGTTACGCAGAGGATAAGGAAAATTACATTACACGGATAAACAATCGAAGCCGATGATGGTTATATTGCCATGACTGATACACTAAGTTGATGGAAGTAAATAATAGTAGAATATAATAGAGGAAATAATTAAATAAATGTGACAGTAATCTAAGATTTATTGTTGACGTAGATAAAAAAGGTATAATTTACAGTTGGTTTAGCAAAAATATTTATCAGCAAGAAACAAGAATTGAGCATGAGATTGCATGACATTCGCCAGAAAGATCTCCAGATATCATTTACTAATCAACTTCTGGACTAATGTTTCCTGAACAAATGATAAATTATTACATTTTTCAGAATCTTCATTTTTGTCGCTAAATAATCACTAAAATTGATTGTCACCTAAGCCGAGAATAAGTGACTTGGCGTCCATTAACCATTATATGGGATTCTTGCCATTGGCATATGAAAATTTTTGGAATCATATAAATATAAGTTTCTTATCTAAATCTTTAAGCAACTAGATACTTTTTAAATAGGGAGGAACTAAGAATTTCTGAATACTTCAAGGGAAATTTTTGATTCTTTGGAATCACACGCACCATTGTAAATGAGATAACTATACGATGGATGAAAAGAAAATGAATTGTCTTTCTGATTCAAATAATTTAAAATGAAAGATCAGAAATAAGCGGATTTCAACAAATAAACATAAATACAGGGTGTTTCAGTGAACCGTTTATGAACTTCTAAGAGGGGTAGGGTAAATCCTGACGAACCATGATCATATACCTATGGACAATCAGAAATGCTTTCCTGACGCGGTAGATGGCATTGTGCGAAAAGTCAGAGATTTCGTGCAGGGAATCTTCATTTCGCACAAGAACGCCAAGTTAATAGGATGGATGATTACACGATCGCAGAGTTAGCCGATATGCATTTGGCGTACGGGGATGCAAATTGTAGTGGGCCAGCCGCACAGCGTTTGTACGCGGAACGATATCCAACGAGGCGTATTCCCAGTCATAATTTCTTTGCAAGACAGCACCAGAGGTTAGCTGAGAAAGTTTCATTAGAAAGAGCTCACAGTGACAGGGTAAGAACAGCACGGACTGCAGACGCCGAACAGAATGTGCTGCAGCATGTACAGTGGAATCCAAGAACGAGTACACGAAGTGTAGCAAACGCAGTCGGGGTTTAACATTGCAGCGTCAGGAGGATTCTCCGAGCAGAAGACATGCATCCGTTTCACGTGCAGCGTGTCCAGAAACTGAAACCAGAGGATTATGTACCTCGTATTGCTTTCGCACAGTGGTACCTGGGAAAATATACTACAAGTCCCCTTTTTACTGCTGAGGTGTTATTTTCCGATGAGGCATCCTTCACAAGGGAAGGAATTTTCAACTCGCATAACGACCATATCTGGGTGGTCGAGAACCCGCATGCAATACGACGTTGTGCAGCACAGAATCGATTTTAGGTCAATGTATGGGCCGATATTGTGGGAGATCACCTCATCGGACATTACCTGTTACCGGGTCGTCTAACCGGAGCTACGTACTTGCTCTTTCTGCAGCAAGTATTGCCACAACTTTTGAGAGATAAACAGATTTCTGCATCGACGCAACACAATGTGGTTCCAACACGATGGAGCCCCGGCCCATTATAGCGGAGATGTTCGTAACTGCCTGGATGTCACATTCGGTCAACGGTGGATCGGACATGGGGGTCCCGTGCGTTGGCCTGCTCGGTCACCCGACTTATCATGTCTTGATTTTTATTTCTGGGCTCATATGAAATCGCTAGTTTATGACACCCCTGTTGACGCTGCTGAAGAGCTCGTTGCAAGAATCGCAGTAGCTGCCGGAGAGATTCAAGATATGAGTGGAGTATTCCAGAATGATCGGATGTCCATGCGTCGATGTGAGGCGTGCATTGTAACCCGTGGAAGAAACTTCGAACACTTACTTTAATCCATGTACCTTTTGCTTCTTTTCATGTATTATTAAAACGATTACCAATTTACGGTCTCTTTTCTTTATTGTGCTTCTGTGTACAACACCACTTCAGGAAAGCATTCCCGACCCCACATTGCTTTATGATTTCGAGTTGTCAGGATGTACTCTACCTTTCGTTTCATTTCTCAACCAAGCTCTTTTCCAGAATATATTTACTTCAATAGATTTCATTTACTCATGCTCCCCACCGAACACCTCTTTCATCATTATAATATTTTATAGTTACTTTTTATGTGTATTGGTGTTTTTTTATGTCTTTTCATGTGTTTTTTGTCTTTTTATGTGTATTTCTTTTATCTTAATAAATACTCCCACGTATATCCTTTCAACCGACAGGGAATACTAGAGATTCCAAGTTCGGGGATATTCTGTGGCGAAAGTAAGGATGTACTCTTCCTCTCTTAGAAGTTCTGAAATGGTTCACTGAAACACCCTGTATATTGCTTTGAAGAAGTCGTTGCACTTTCCGAGCTATTTCGGACTTTTTCTTTTATCTCGAGTGGCAATTGTTGGTATATCCTGCGGCCAATTCTTTGCAAAATTCTAGAAATGTCTTCTTCATATGTCGTCTGTTACATGACAATATATAACGTTATGTAAGAAATAAATAGGCCTGAGTTCAAGCGTAATTCCTAAACGTTTATATTTTTCAACACTGGAAAATCTAAAAGATCGAAACCTCAGAAAATGTTGACATCGAATTGTTTGAAGATTGTTTTATTCTCATTTAATAACGCAGAAATTTTCTTGCCGTTAATATAAAACAAAAAAAATGTAAAGAAATAAAGAAAATAATTAATGGTAATTTTGATCAATAAAAATTGTCAAGTTAAGTCAATAAGTCTTGTTCCTTATAGGTATTACAACATCAATAGAGATAATCTTTTTTATTTATTAGAAATGCCTAGAAGCTTGGCTTATAACGTCATTGGATCCAATACAAGTATAATTTTCCAATATTTCTGAACTTTACAATTTAAAAACGCAAGAAAGAGTCAAGATGAGTAGTATCAAAAATTTGATGTTGTTTACATAGAGAACATAAGGGAGAACATAAGCCCAAGTCAATACTAGTACACGGCAAATAGTCATGGCCTGTAGCAAGCGGAAAAGTTCCACGGCTGCACTTCCAGGAGAATCTGGTATCGACTGCGTATCCTTAAGCTATGAAGTTCATGGCTTACCGGCAGAGTCACCCAGTGCTCTCTGCTTTATCCTGGAGGCATATCTTCTTTTTATCAGGAGTTTGGCTGAATGATATGAGAGGCTTTTCGGAGATCCCTGAAGGACTCTTGTACCCCTTTTGGCCAAAAAGTCGACTGCTTCGTTCCCAGGAATCCCGCAGTGAGCAGGAATCCACTGGAAATAAACAGAGATTGACGTTACCAATAAACTTAATAAAAGTTTGTAATGTAAATATCACTTTTTAGATAAAAAGGTGAATACTAAATGCATCTAATTAATTAAAACAGTTACAAAATTGATAGTTAGTTTATTAATAGTGAATAATTGATAGTTAGAATAAATACCTGTCACGTAATAATTGTTGAGATAGTTATTGACCAATTTAATCAAACGAATCATTCTGGATTAATAAAAAAAATACATAATCTTTGATTGGATAAGATCTGTTGACTGCAATCAATACTCGGAGGGCATGACATTTTTCTCTTAGCTTGGGAAAAGAGTCTGACACGAACACTTGATAAAAGTTAATGAATAAGAGAAAACAAATCCCTTTTCTCATATAAAAAGATTTAATATTAATCTTTTCATTCAAGTGTTGCATGAAACATTCGTTTATATGAAAGAAAAATGAAAGGTATTACCTAAATTCAGTTTAGTTTAAATTAAGTTTTTTAGAAAATATTTTTTTTTCCTAAGTCGTCCTGAAGAAATTTCTTATGCTGTGATGAGATAAATGCATTGTTTAAAAAATAATCATAAGTTTTAAAAAATAATCATAAGACCAGTCAATAAGACACATTTGTAACAAAACAATATATTACAAAATTTTAGTATTTAATTTAATTTAATTAATAGATGCTCATATAATAATTTAAATGTTGAAACAACAAGTTTTTTTAATAAAAAACTCCACTAAATTATACTTTCTAATTTTTTTACGACATTATGAATCAATTTAATTAAATTTAACTATAAAAGTTAGTAAATTTGATAAAGTAGCAGTACCACTATCAAATAATATTCAATAGTAGGCAATCCTTTGCTTTCAAAAAATTCTTTTCATTATTTGTGGTGACAAATTAATTAGAAAACACCTTTTAAAGTGATTTGTATGTATTGTGATTTTGAATGATATTCTATCGAAAAAAATAGCTGATGCACATCTTTGTTTGAAAGGATTTTTGTTTTTTGTTTTTAGCAATGTAATCTACTATTTAATTGCCGCAAATCTTTCATTTAACTTGCTTATACTTCGTTATTTCAGAAAAAAAATATAAATTTTATAACTTATTTATAGTAAAGGTAAAAGTTATTAAATATCAAATCGCAGTTTAATGTCACATAGTACATATTACATAAGAAAGTAAAATGATGTTTGAACAACCATAAGCAAACGCCTTTAAATATATCAGCCTACAAAATAAATGTTTAATTTAATATATTCATACATTTTATTGATTTTTTAATAAATCAAATGCTAAGTTCTATTTTCTATTTATTTTTAATGCATAGAATGTATTATGTAAATTCTTATAATAAGAAATATCATCTAAAAACTAAATTTAATTTAAATGTAGAAAGTCTGATGCATTAAACCATTTTAATATCTAGCTTTTTGAAAATTTCCACACCTTCTTAAACAGTTATTAATAAATTTTGAAGGACATAGAAAATTTAGTGTGTTTATTTAAAACTCGGAAAAATGAAAGCAAACGATTTCAAAAAGAATTTCAATTAGCCCTCGGAGCAATTAAAAGCTAGAAGTTTTAATCACTTTTTAGGCAATGGGAAACTTTAAAACATTATCTTGGTTGAAATAATAATTTTTAATATGGGTAGGTCAAAATAAGCCATATTTTGTTTACCTGTCTCATATTTTTACTATTTTCTTATACCATATCTTTATTAACTCAATTTCAAATTATTTAACAAATTTATTATTGGCAAATCATTTGATTTGACAAAAATTGCTCATACTATTGAGATATAGTTTTTTAATTAATATACAATAATTTTAATCTTATAACTTTAAACAAACAATTCTTGTATAAATATAAATGTATTTATTTCGTGTATCTCGGAAACGTCTCTAACGATTTGGATCACATTTCCTGTTGAGTTAAGATTTTGCTTTTTAACTTTATCTATATCGGTTTCTTTCTCGTTAAAACGATATTTTACCCACACACACAAAAAAAAATAACTTATTTATATCTAGATATTGGAGCTTTTTATTATCTGCTCTCATCCGTCAATGCCATATAACATAACATAACATAACGCCGTCATGTTGCTATAGGATGATAACCAACTGTTACCTCAAACATTTTGTGAGATGGTTTAGTTTATTTTAGTTATATTAACGTCCAGTTGTAAAGCAACACTAGGTCTATTTTCTGACGGACATCGTAATTCTGAACTGCGGTCAGATGACGAGGACAACCTATGAGCTGGCACTCCCTCTCCACACCAAACCGCCGCAGCTCGAGGGCATTTGCCCCTAACGGATTTAACGCGCAACAGATCCGCTTACACGACGGTTCTTCGGTGGAATCGGGTCTCGAACCTCAGACCCTACGGTGAGGTGGTGCTAATTGATGTGAGATGACGCAAGATTGAAAAATATGCATGTCTTATCAGTATGTGATTTGCATTTAAATTTTTCTCCAAAACTCATGACTTTACTAAACAAACAAACAAAAAACTGCTGAACGAAGTTCAATCTTCCAGATATTAAATATAAAGTTAATAAAATATAACTATTATATTAATTAAAACTAATATTGGACACGGAGCATTCTCTAAGCTATCTCCTTCAATTTCTTAGTAATTGCGATTAAAATTCGAAGGAAAGGCATTAAAAAATTTGATTTATATAGGAAACAAAAAATTAAGTACTCTAGTTTTATATATAGAGTTAATAAATACCAACAACACAATATCATCAACACATATTTATTGAAAATAATTAAAAACAAAACCGTATAACCAGGAACAAGAGATGTTTTGAGGAACAAATGCTTTGTTTCATATTCCAATCATTTAGCCCAAAATAAAACAATTAAGGACAGATTTATAAGACACAATCAATAGAATTATATATAAAAAAAGAATAATTTATACAGGCTTTTTACTTATGGAAAATTATAAATTACCACCATTGAACACATTATAATTTCCAAGTTTCGGAGATAGAAATAAATATCTTGAATGTAAATCAAGACAGTTCTTGATGTATGAAAAAATTCTTTCAAGACATACTGTGTCAGAAGCAATTATAATTTCCAAAATCTTAAATTTAGTAGAGAATTTTATGATAAGCTTCAAATTATTAAGAATAATATGAATGTTGGAATTAAGAACTCAAATGATTAATTTCCCTCATGTACCTATCATCGGCAAATTGCAATCATGGTTATTGAAATTATCACCAAGCGAAAATTTTTATGGAACATTAAATCATAGTAAGCAAATTTCAAGTACAAAACGTAAATAAAAATCAAGGAAAGATAAATATATAATAATTTATTCCTCATTATTTCGTGGCGGAATAATTATATAGACGCTCATATTTTTTTCAAAGTATAAAATAAGTTTGTAGATGCATAAAAATTGCCTTACACGAATACTTTTCTGAAAAAATTTGAACTCATTTTTGCGATTCTGTAGCGTTTTATTTAATTATTACGATTAAATAAATGTCGTAAATTTATAATTTTATTTTAACATAAATGGCCGTTCTTCTCAAATCAGACCTGGACTATTTTACAATAAAATTTTTAAAACAGAAGACCCATCTACTTATATACAGTTCTGAAGTGCTTAAAAATTAAGTGGGAAATGAAAGAGAAATAAAATGTTCGCAATGACAAGATGGAGGATTATATGATATTTGCCTCATTTATTATATATTTGATTCTAATAGTTGATGTAATGATTAAAATAAATATTTTAATTAATATGTTTCGATATCACGCTTATTATTTGCTGTTTTATTTGGATTGGCCCCAAATACTTAGGTGTGTAAGATATTTATAAAACAATGCTACGAATGCAATTGATACATGGTGTTTTATCAAGGTGAAAATTTTTATAAATGTTAAATAAAGGCTTTCTGAATTGTCTCACCTTTTCCTCGAAATAACTGATTTCAAAAATATTGCTTGTTCACAAAGCAAATCTAACTAGCTTCTGACCATAAGATATTTTCGCTTTAATATAACGGTATTATTTGCATATAAAATTAGGATTACCGCATAAATATTTATTTAGAAACTATGAAATCAATTTTATTTAATGAGACAGAGTATACACGCAAATATATTAAACAAATATGCAATATGTATCTAAATATGCAATATATTAAACAAAAAATACAAAATAGAAGAATAAAATTAAAACTAAAAATACGGTTATTCTTTTTTTTACTCCAGAAGTCCATTTATTTTTGACATTCCTGAATTAATATTTATGCAATCTTCTTACAGATTCCAGCAATAAACATAATTTATTTATTATCCAAATTTGGAAAAGAACAGTTGTTTGGGGGACAAAATTTCCTTTTAAAAACATGTAATTACGGTGACCTGTGGCATCACACTAGCACAGCTATAAGTCAAATACATCTATGATTCATTGCAACAACGGATAGTATTATTTCTATTGTTTTATATTTGTATTTAAATAATTATAAGGATTTGTAAAAATAACATATTGAAATGATGCATTTCAACTATCGGCATCTGTGACATTAAGAAAATTTAAATTATATTTAGGACATTCAAAATTGCTATATATTAGCATATAACTTCAATAATTAAATCTACCATTTCCTGTGCATTACTCCATGCAATTAAACGTTATATTTCGAAACAAATTTTATTATCGTATTTTGGTTATTGATTTGAAATGACAATTTACACATCAAGAAGGAGATATAATCAATAAAATGTACACTCCCACCCCCTAAAAAAGATGTTTTGGCATTTAGAGTGTAACGCTGCTGCAGTAGTTTGGAGAATGATGAGAATCTTTTTCCAATCTTTCGAGATTATCTTCTTCAACCTAGGTATTAAGCTAGATAACCATTAGGATTCAATCTCCTTCCAGTCGAAACCTTACTTCAAAGTGTTTAAGAAATGGCATAAAAAATATTGAAATCTGATTACAAATGATTACGAGAGGAAAAGCTGTAAACACGATTAAAATTAATTTAGGAAATATAATATCAATCTAACATTTCAGAATGCGATTTACCATTAAAAATTCATAGTCTATAATCTGGTGGTAAAAATTATTTAATAATCAAAATTCCAAAAACACACAGAAAAATTAATAATTAATCAATATTAATACATTTTCCGCTTTATAATACTGAGTAAAATATAAATAATAAATACATAAAATAAAATTCCATGAAAATATGCTGCTAAGTTTTTTTGTCTTTAAATTCTGTACGATATTTCAAGAATAACCGTGTATACAAATATATTTCTATATGCATAATAAGCATCTATAACAAAATCTTTAAAATTCTAAGTGAATCTTATTGATGGAATTTTCATATTCATATGATGGTGGAATTTCTATTTCATCCTTTAGTAAGATATTTTTTATTTATGAGATATTTTCCATTTCTTTTCCAAATATAAATGCAGTGGATATTTTTTTATCATGCATTAACAAGTGAACATTTTACCTGAAGTGCATTTGCCTTTCATGCGAGATCATGAAGTCACAAAAATTTGTAACAGAGTTCTAGATACCACTATTCAGCCATCCCAACAGCTAAAAAGGAAGAATCATTCTTTCTCCTGTATATCCCCAAGGTGTTATCAGAATTTGGATATATCGGAAAGACGGATCATCACTCTTCATTCTCTTGAGGTTCACCTCTTAGAATTATTTTTTCCTTTTGTTCGTGATGGAGAAATGCATCGATTTTTTTCGGTGAAGATGCAATACAACGCATTTTGCTTTAAGCTTAGACATATTTTCCAGTGGGATATATAGGCCTGATCTTTTTAGATTTTTAGGATAATTACATGGAATCCAAAATGGAAGATACAGTACTGAAATAAAAGAAGACTCTTGATAACCATTTAGGAAAAAAAAATTCTGTAAAATATATTCATCCTATATGATATTAAATGATGCGATATATTTGTAGGAAATATTTTTCATATTTGTAGAAATATTCCATAAACTATAGTGATTCCGAAGAAAAATTCTATTAAACGCGTATAAATTTCCAGATAATGGTAAAAACACAAGATCTATAATCATAAAATGAGAAGTTTAGGCATTTC
>JAPMOR010101325.1:23853-35464 GCA_026543865.1 Argiope aurantia
ATATTATAGCAGTAAAAATTAGTATTCGTAAGTATTTAAGTTGGATTTCGTTCGTTTATTTTCAGTGTATTGAAGATTAGAAGCAGAGAATAATAATAATAATAATAAATATCTTGCTGTACTCACGTCTAATTAGAATGCTTTTGCTTGGCGACGTTTGAAGTACTTCAAATCATTTTAATTATCATTAAATCAGATCATTTTTATTTGATACCTACGTGGTTTCTCCTGACGTCATAATGCTAATTGGCAATTCTTTGATTCCTAAATGAAAACTATTCACTTAAATTCCAGCTTTTAGGGGACAAAACTTATTTCATTGAAATATGGTATTGACATACCTAAAAGGTGCTTTTACAATGCTTTGGTTGCAACAATATTTAATTCCCATTCTATTAGGTATATCCGAAACTTTGACATCCATGTACAAAAAAAAGCAAAAGCGATTGTTTAATTATATGTATTAATCGATATTTACAACAAAATGAATTCTTTATTGCCATCAAAATCCCAGCGTTTAAATTGACTTTTGGGGGTTATTAAGTTTTCCAAAATATAAATATTAAGATCTTATAAATATTATGCTTATATATTCAGATTTCAAGTCTATTTAAACATATACCAGCATTATGACGGACATTATATATAAAATAGTTTACAGCAATGGACTTAAAACTGTTAAGAGTTTTGATGAATAATATAACAGAAAAGAAATGAAATATTAAAAATTTTCTGCAGAAAAAATGCTGATTCAGGAACCGAACATTTGCTTCATCTAAAAGTTCCCTGGATAAAGTGGTATCGTTATAGTTGCATATTGAGAGATAATGCAGTAAAGAAGGATACATAATTTCACATTAGGGCATGAATAAAGCTACAATCAAAAACGTTACAATGCTTAACGTTAAAGTAAACAAGCAAACAAACGTTATTAATGTAAAAAGAATATAATCACATTAAAAATTGTCGCTTTCATAGTAATGTTTATTATAACTGTTTTCAAATTTAGAATTTTAAGAATTAATAATTTTTGCATGTTCATTGCAATATATATATGTACTGAGATAGAAAATAGAGCAAGCTTGAAACATAAACATGTTGAATTGATTCGCCTTATCAGTTTTTATACTCCGTACAATCATTACCCTGTTGAAGAACTCCAGTGACATGGTTCTGGTATGCTGTGGGGTTTAGTTATCTCTACACCGATTGTGGTACATACTTTCTGTTGGTGGATTGGATCGTGGTTGTAATGGCCTTAAAAAGGAAATTTCGGTTTCTCAATTTTAGGTATCATGATGATATTCATTAAGTTGAACATCAATTAATTTTTCTACGATCTGAAAAAAAGCATTGTACTACTAAGAAAAAGTTGGTTTTGGGTTTTAATATAATTTGAATACAATTATTTAGAACTGTAAATGAATGTTAAATAAATTGATATTTGTTCTGGATCCAGAGTTATTTTATAATGTTTACAATAAAGATCGATAAGAATTATGCATGACATAATTTTTTTTAAATCAGCATTTATTATACATAAATAATATATATTTCTTACATTGTAATGATAATTTAAATTATAAATGAATTTCATGAGAAAATTATGAACAAAAATTTAACAACAAAAATTGAAATGTGATGAACTATAACTGTTTTCATTACCGCGTCTCTTTGCTGAAAATCAATGAAGGATATTATCGCATAGTTGAAGTTAGCGTAGATAAACCATGTGTTAACTTAAGTCAAAGATAACGCTCTCTAATCTCAATTCGAAACTTTATTCAAGGAACTAAACCTTTCATCCGTTTTTATCCACAATGCGAAATGACTAGAATCTTCCAGATTTAGAAAGATGCAGAAATTCATTCAAAGAAGGAACATTCTAGAACAAACGAGAAATGACATAAAGTAAATCAATAACAAAGCAATTTTTAGGCAAATTGCTTGCAGTCTGGTCCGAACATACTAACTATCGCTTTCAGTTCGTAGCATTCTACCACTGGTTGATTTAGCCTGCGCCAAATTAGAACAAGTTTCGTTACAATATAAAAGCAGAAAAATGACTTTTATCGGTAATCTTCCTGATTTCCTCGCTCTTTAATAAGCATTAAGGATAATTTGTTAATTTAAAACACAAAATACACAAAAGCCGTTTTGAAAAAAAATGAAATATACAAGTTTTATTAATTGACAAAAAAACGATAGTAAATTCTGTAGCATCTACATAGAAAATAATATGAATACTGATATTTTTAATGCAAAAAGTACAAAAATTTCCTGGATATGATCAAATCGACCCGACCTTAATACTTCAAGAGTTGATGTAAAATTCTATTAAAATGAATAAAATCCTTAAATAATCAATATTTTTTTAAAATCCTATTAAAACACTGGATGTAACAATATGTTCTTTTGAGTATTATATAATTCCAAAAAGAATAAAATACGTAATAATGTATATCTTTTTTCATCCTTACATTTGTTATCCAATGCAAATGAAAAGGCAAAACTTAGAAACATATCTTAAATATTTTAGACAGATTTGTTATCAAAATATCTTGAAATCACATTTAAAGTCCAATCTTTGAAAAGCAGTACTATCCTTCTAAATATTTTATTCAGATTTAAAGAAAAATTAGATCATGATGAAAGAAATATCTTCAAAGCTGTCGATATTTTCAGTATTTATGGAGTAAAAGTCTTTTACATCGTATAGTGTATGTCAGACGTAAAGCCTATTTAAATAAAAATGTACCAGATATTTCATAGTGTTGTGGATTTGTTTGTCTCAGAAGGATTTATCTGACTGTTTTATCTATAAAAAATATACATTTGGGAAAAACTATAAAAAAGTTTTTTTTTAATTGGTATTATGTCTGGCGGATGTCTGTGTAGTAATTCTTTTCTATATTAAAATCCAAAAACACAATTACTCTCCAAAGATTTTCTCACAAAACTTATAACTCTGTGCATTCTACAATCTATACTTATAATAAAGCTCAATGTGTGTGTGTGTTGGCGCTCTACAGGATAGACCATTCAACCTACAGCTCGTGTATACCTTGGAGGTCGGGAGTGTGCACCTGCTGGAGGTTATTTTTTCGAATTTTTAATTAGAATTTTATTTATTTAAAAATTAAGCGAAATTTTGGCGTATTTCTGCTATAACTTCCGAAAATATTACCGCTCAAAAAAATTTTTAACATAAAGTTAAAGATCAAAATTTTATCTTGTAAATGATACCAATGATTTAACTTTAAAATTAAATTTCTATTTTTAATGATTTTTTAAATAATATTTTAACTATATTTTTCGACAATTTTTTTCGTACAAAATAAAAATAAAATTTAAGCTGCATGAGCACGTTTCGCATTCATAGGAAAAAATTAGCTTTTTTTTCAAAATGTTGCCGTCACATTGATTAAAGTTCCAATTAAAAAAAAATTAAATATTTTTGGAAATGAAATCTGCCAAAATATAATTTTCGGCACGTGTTTGTTGGAAAAGAAACAAATATGAAATATTATTTTTTCTAAAAAATAAATTCAAGGAAAATTATTATGATCTTTTACACTCTCTATACAGCTTGGTTATTTAGTCCCTGACCAATCCCTGATGTTTAATGACTCATAAAATAATGAAGATATCAATAAACTTATAGCATTTATTGATGGAATAACTCATATATTTTCCTTTTCAGGTTTGAATATTTTTACTTTTGTAAATATCGTCTGCGCGTGTGGTTAATTTCAGATAATTTCATTTTCTAGTCTAAATAAACTGTTCTAAATATCGTCTGCTTATTAATTGCTTTTTTCTCTCTTTTGTTTTTGGCAACTATTGAAATGTTATGTTTACTTTTGATGTGTTTGTTCTATGTAGTACTTTTGTATTTGATGTTTTATTCGTGCGGATATTAAGGAGAATGCATACACCACAAGAGAAAGCACAGATTTTATGGTGGTAACAAAGTTAATTTCCAATCAACTAAATCACTGACTTTTAAGAGTTATCTTCCAATCACTTAAACTGACTGATTTATGAAAATTTGAATATCACTATTCAATAAAAAAAGGATAATTTTTAAATTTTCCATCGATCGCTTCAAAGAAAATACGCCAATCAGCGCGCAGGTTTCTCAAGATTACTTGGCCCAAGATTAGGAAAATGTTGAGTTTTTCTAAATTTTTAACATTTAAAACTTCATAAATAAGTCTTAGTTGATTGTGGAAAATAGAAACATTCATTCATTTATTTAAAATTTGGTGTGTCCAGAATATTTCTCAGAATATGATACCTTACTGCATTAAATGTAGACTTCATAATTTTTGAAATATATTTATAGGCCGGAACAAAATATTATTATTGATTTCATTTCAATCCTTTTGAAAGCAAAACTAAAAACTGAATTTTATGCTGAATCTCAGAAATTTTTGTTGAATTATTGTTTGAGATATTACATAAATGATGAAAAATATTTTGTAGTTAACATAAGACTTAAATACCGAGTGATTCTGTTTGTAATACTCACATTCAATAATAATAATAATTAATAAATAACAATAATGATGATAAATAAAATAAAACGCTTGGTATTATTAAAAGATATCTTAATATTAATTGCAATTTCATCATTTACATTTTGAATTAAAGAAGTTTTGCCGGAAATGACAACAAATTAGCAAAATATATATAGTAAATTGAACGAAACGATCTAAACAGTATAAGTTTGGTATGGCTATCAAAATTTGAAGATTAAAAATGTTTTGTTTGAGAATCCTTTAAGAGACCAGTTACTTAAAATATTTAATTGAAAATTGTAGCGAGCGGTAATACTGGCGAACCGGCTGGTCGCCAAAGGCGGCTAGTAGTAAAATAAAATGCCGTTAATATCAAGTAGTTTGGAAAAAGAGGTTAATTAATTTAATTTAAAACTCCTTCAAAAATTCTTATTTAGTATATCCAGATGAGACGATTCTTTAGGAGAAATGATTTTGTTCAATGAAATTCTAAATATCAATTTTTTTTAATTAGAAATCATTTAAAAGATTTTAACAGTATTAAGTTCCATTATACAAGCTAAGAATAATGTAAATGTGAAGATTCATTGAAAATAAGTCTATTTTATTATGATAAATTTATTTAAAAATCATCTGTTTTATTAAAATTGTTTTAAACTAAATAATTTATGTCTACTCCTTAAACATAAACGTTATATATTAAAGCCTTGAACTGATGTATAACATTAGTTCACTAGAATCAGATCCATTACTTTAAAATAGAACAAGACCACACCCAGTATACTGAGAGAAAATTGATTGTTGTGTTAAACAGCAAAATTTACTCACCCAGGATTTAACAGATAATAAAGAAATATATAAATTATGGGAATTTCCTTTTCAAAGTATAAGAGTATAGTTATACATACAGGACAGGCGTAATTAGTAGATATCATAATAATATTAAATCTATACTTAAAGCGCTCTGCTGAATAATGCCAGCGATATTGTCTTTTCTCAGCTCTGAAAACATTTCGACAATAATAATCTGACTGTAATTCTCTCCACAGTTCTCACACTTGCGGTTCCCAGCAAGCTTATGATTGGATATCCTATAGTCTATAACATTTGATAAAGTAAAAAAAAAATGGCTCTATCGATAAAAATTTCGATTGTCACGCATGAATCTTGGTAACGGGCTTTTTAACCCAAGGCATATATAATTAAATACTATATAGCGGATATAATTTAAATATTATATCTGCCACAAGGAAACAAGGAAAGAATAGAGAAAAACGTTTCCTAGATTGTTTCCCCTTTGTTCAAGGATAATTGATTGTTCATACATAATAGGAAATACGACAATAGATAGTTACATACATATATAAAAATATAATGGAAAGTTCATAGATAGATTGTAAACAAGAAGATGTTTTAATTTTTGACATAATCAGCAAGAATATGATCATATAATTACGCTATATAATAATGCGATTTATTTAAAAATAAAGTGAAAATTCTGTGATATAAAGGTCAATCTAGAATCATGAAGTTCAATAACATGAGTAGCATTAAATATTAAACGATTAATTAAAAATAAGAAAGAAATAATGAAATCCAAATTTAAATTCATTTGTTATTTATCAACATTCCTTTATTCATTTGTTATACAAAATAGTTCTACTAACTGTTGAAATAAGCTCACATAATATAAATACTTTTCTTGCTGTTTATAAATTTATATAAAACCTTCACGGTATATTTGACGTTTCTCATTACCTATAGATTCGAACTTACAATAAGGCCGATATCACAATGATAATAACACTTACCGGACGTATTAAAATTCTGATTCCTGAATAAATATAATTTTATCTACAAGTTAACCATTAGCAAGCAATTAGCATAGTTACAATTATTGATGTTGGAGTAGTGGCTTTTCTGACAAGAATATAAATATAATACAAATATCAAAAATAATCTAAAGAATCCATCTGAATCGAACACTTATTAAGCATTGCATGCCAAGGTTACAAAATAAAATGGAGCTAAATTTATCTGAGATTCAATCCAATCCTAATAACATAGGATTTGTCTCCGTTTCTTCCGGCAACATAACGAAATTCAGCAAATGCAATGACCTTTAGTCATCTGCTGAAGTCTACTATCCTTCTGATGTTATCTCCGTCCTATTCTGCTCGATCTTCAGTTTACCATCTGCCAAAAAAAAATCTTCTACTTTTCTGGGAAACCCATCTCCTCATTAGTTTGGCACTCTGTTTTGCGAAACCATCTCTCCTTCTATTGACCAGTTCATTTAGAATCCTGTAAACGCAGAGGATAAATTGCCATAGTAGCTCAATCCTCCTGAGAGGACCAAGAAGCAACCCCGAATTAGTCACTCAACCCCGGGTAGATGTGTTTCCCCATAAAAAGAATCTTCTGAATTATGGTTGCAATGTTTCTCCATTTCTCCTCACCAATCGTCTTCAAAGAAACAAAAATAAAGAGATTAGATATATAAATATATTGTACAACGTAAGCCATCAGATAAAGAAAGATTGTTCTGGAGACAATAAAATGAAGAAAGAAAATCAATAACTTCAGAACAAAATTTCAAGTGGATTTCACATTGTACCTTTGGAGGATTTGAGCACAAAATCAAAAAACTAAATGACTGTCAATCGATAAATGTCTGGCTCATACTTGTTAAGATACTCAATGTTGCAACACGGAAGGCTTTCTTTGTAATTGACCTCATCATTACTTTCTGTTGAAATAGGAGATGTTTTGGATGCACATTGCATTTGGATTCCCTTTTAAACCTCAGAGAGACGAAGATGTGTTTTGGGGTCTTTCATGCTCTATTCAGAAGCAAATAATAGTATATTACTTGAGTATGCATAGGCAAATTATTTTTAAATTTTTAAGATAGATAGAAAAATGTTTAAAAAATATTTTCTTTCATAAACAAAATGAGCAACTAATAATATAAATATAATTGGGCACTGATTGTTTTAACCAGACCAATTGAGAGAATTTCCTATTTCCAATTGTGCCAATAGATATGTTGTAAATAATGCAATAAACGATTTACAAGCATTTTACCTAAGTAATTAGGTACATAATTTCATGTCATCGATAGCATGTTTGATAGATTTAGCTAACATTTTATTGTACTCGAAAACAAATAATAAAAAAAAGAAATGCAATATAAAGCTTCATTTTTTTTGGAGAGTGGAAATAAGTAAATATGTTCAAATATAAATTATATTTTTCACGCTGGAATACCAAGTGATACATGAAATATACTACATGTTTCATCCGTATAAAGATACATTTACCTGTAATTTCAAAATGCACAAGAATATTACTTTATCTTTATGATACAGTTATAATGGACAGAAATATATATATATATATATACTATAAAATAATATATATTCTAAACAGAATATTTAATAGTATCGTGGAGACATCGTAAAATAACTTATGCTAATAGGATTAATTCCGATATATTTTGATGTAGGCTGTGATACCCATAAGATGAAGAGTTAAGCCACTGAGTAAGATAATAATGCTAGATAGGTCATTTCAAGCCTCATTTTAGGGTTGATTTGACCCTCTCATTATTAACCTATCCTCACTTGACTGTGTAAGTTCTTTACTCTCGATTAGGATTCTGTTGTAAACGAAAGGTGTAGAATGAAAAGCGAGTTATCATCAAACATGTTTTGGGAGGAGAAGTGTCAGCAAATTCTTAAATTCTTTGTGCAGTGAGCATTTAGCAACTGAATAAGGAATTCTAAAGCCCCCCCTTTTTTTTGTTCGTCATTACCGTACTGCCTATAGGAACAAACGTACAAGCTTTAACCCTTAACTGAGGAGGTGCGATTTACAAGACCGCATTTTCTTTACACCAAAATAAAATTTTCTAATGAAACTATTAGTATGAAAATAAGCCAATATATTTTTCTGCAGATATATTTCAAATCTGCAAATATTTTTCTCGATAGATAAATATGTTTTAGAAATTTTCCAAAATATATTATCATTGAAAAAATTAATTGCTTTTGGTACATACAATTTCTTATCAAACATAAATAATACACTTGAAAAAATCATATTATTTTTTACTATATTATTTTTTAAATCATATTTATTTTTCGAGTATACAAAGATGTATAGAGAACAATCTTGTAGAGAATTCAACAATTATTGAAAAAAATGACAATGGGTAAAATTGATTCCCGGTAGCACGGCTTTCGAGGGTCTTTTTTACATGCAGGTTAAGTACTGATATAAAAATCAATAGATAAATTCAGTTGATATTTCTTTTGGTATATTAATATATTTCAGAATTTTTTTTTCAAAATATATTATTATTAGATAATTTAATTGTATTTGAACATACATATCAGAATCACTTGAATACAAACTTTCATCGAAAATAACTTCTGAACAGTTACCCTCATTACTGAATATACTTTCTGCTTCATTTAAAGGTATCTGGAGCTCTGATTTATAACGAGGATCAGTAGTTGGAGGATTTTGCGAGGACCAAGTTTAAGAATCATCTGCTAAGCCTTGTATAATACTAGAACACTAAAAACGATGCACGATCTCACAGACGTCGAGCAAAGAAATGCCTTAAATATTTTAAAAAGCATCAGCTAAAACCCGTTGAAAAAGTACATGTATAATGAAGCTCACGAAACAAGAAGCTACAGGGTCAATCTATTCGATTGAATTAAAAATGGAATAGGGGTACCGAAAGTCCATCCTTAGCGGTCTGAGATATTGCAAGTTCCCAGTTAAGGGTTATTGGAAACTGTATCAATCAGTTAGTGACTTTATTTTCTTTCCTCAAATAATCGTAATCGTAATTAAAAGTGCAACGAATGGACTAGCCCACTTCATCACTTTATATTTTAAAACCCATCTACATGCAGCTGTGTGGATCAAGTGTACCTTCAGGAGTAAAAGGGTTAAATATTTTTTCATGAATTGAATTTTTTTTAAAAAAACTCTAGAGTGACATGTAATTTTATATTGGGTATTGTAAACAGTGAAATGTAAAATTTCTTTAAGTTATATTAATGATGATATGAAGGATGGTATTTAATCATTTTCAACAAAATAAACATGAACAATATTTATAAAAATAAAATATTTCTTAATATTCTATTAGTAAATGAATTTCAAGAAAACTGAACACTCTTGGTTTAAACAATTTCTTATAAATTCTTAAGGTTTCAAAAAATAACTTTATCTGAAAATAATACCTTTAAAAATCTAAAAGAATAATAATAAATGCTTTATAGTCTTTGTCACAGAAAATCAAGTGACTTAAGTTACAAAAAAGAATAAAGAAGATATTTCATCAATATAAAAATAAATTAAATAGTAATATTAGATAAAATAATCTAGAAGAAATCCTGTTTTCTGATTAATGGCGGAAATTTAAGCATTATTTTACATGTCGGGTATTGCAAACAGTGAAATATAAAATATCTTCCAGTATAGTAATGATGACGTGAAGGGTAGTATTGAATCTTTTCAACATAATAAACATGAGCAATGTTTATAAAAATGAAATATTCCTTTATATTATACTAGCCGCCTTTGGCGACCAGCTGGTTCACCAGTATTAACGCTCACTACAATTTTCAATTGAATATTTTAAGTAACTCATCTCCTAATAGATTCTCAAACAAAAAATTTTTAATCTTCAAATTTTGACAGTCATTCAAAACTTATATTGTTGATTAGATCGTTTCTTTCAATTTACTATATATATTTTGCAAATTTGTTGTCATTTCCGGTAAAACTTCAAATTTAATTTAAAGTGTAAATGATGAAATTGCAATTAATATAAAGATACTTTTAAATAAAACCAAGCGTTTTATTTTATTTATCATCATTATTGTTATTTATTTATTTATTATTATTACTGAATATGAGTATTGCAAACAGAATCGATCGGTATTTAAGTCTTATGTGAACTACAAAATATTTATCATAATTTATGTAATATCTCAAACAATAATTCAACAAAAATTTCTCAGATTCAGCATAAAATTCAGTTTTTAGTTTTGCTTTCAAAAGGATTGAAAATAAATCAATAATAATATTTTGTTCCGTCCTATAAATATATTTCAAAAATTATGAAGTCTAAATTTAATGCAGTAAGGTATCATATTCTGAGAAATATTCTGGACACGCCAAATTTTAAATAAATGAATGAATGTTTCTGTTTTCCATGATCAACTAAGACTTATTTATGAAATTTTTAATGTTACATTTTCATAATCTTAGTCCAATTAAGCTTGAGAAACCTGCGCGCTGATTGGCGTATTTTCTTAGAAACGATCGATGGAAAACCTAAAATTATCCTTTTTTATTGAATAGTGATATTCAAATTTTCATAAATCAGTCAATTTAAGTGATTGATTTAGTTGATTGGAAATTAACTCTTTTTATTTAAAATATTAGTGTTTCAAGAACATTTTGTTATTCGTAATTTCCACAGCAGAAGCTTAATGTAAAATCATAAATTCGTTATTTATTAGATCATTTATTAAATCAAGTTACATAAAATATAATCATTTTCCATTTAGACCATTTTAGCAGATCTGTGACTTATTAAAGGTTTACAAATCAGTTTTGTGGCCCTGATTTGAATGGATATCCTGTTAATTTTAAGCAAAACTTGCCTTAAAATATAACTGATTTATTGGATTAATAATATAGAGAGTGTAAGAGATCATAAAATAATTTTTCTTGAATTTATTTTTTAGAAAAAATAATATTTCATATATGTTTCATTTTCTACAGACACGTGCCGAATATTATATTTTTGCAGATTTCATTTCCAGAAAGATTTAATTTATTTTTAATTGGAGCTTTAATCAATGTGATGGCAAAACTTTGAAAAAAGCAAATTTTTTCCCATGAATGCGAAACGTGCTCGTGCAGCTTAAATTTTATTTTTATTTTGAAAGAAAAAAATAGTTGGAAAAATATAGATTAAATATTTATTTAAAAATTCATTAAAAATGTAAATTTAATTTTAAGGTTAAAACATTGATATCATTTAAAAGATAAAT
>JAPMOR010101326.1:0-27350 GCA_026543865.1 Argiope aurantia
GGTTTCCACAGTTATAAATCATTTTCACTTATATTCGTTTATTAGGCTTGCTGATTTTAAGAAATAAAAATTCAATCAATATATACTTAGGCATTTGAAACCACAATGATACTTTTTGCTAAATGCACGTAATGCATAGCATATGAACATATTGCGTTACAGAGCAACGGTAAATTATGTAATTATTTATTAGTTTTCAAGTTAAATTACAAAAGAATGGATAAAAAATAAATTCATTTAAATTTTTAAATGAATTTCAGTTTTTTTTTCTTTTTTAAAATTAATTACAGATTCGGAGAAAAAATAATTTGAAATAGAAAAGGGAAAGAAAAAAAGGTTTCCCCTGTTTTAAATTTTAGAAAAAATACACTGGATGAAATCTTTATCTTTAAGAAAAGAAAAAACTATTTTATGGCATTTGAAAAAAAATTCTCTTTTTAATCTTGATTTTCAACATTTAATTCTTTTGATATTTCCTTAAGAAAACAATTTTTATAATCTGATTTTTATTCCGATGACTCATAATACTGTGATGCAAGTAGAACAAAATTTTGTTTTATCATAAATCATACATTATTTTTAAAGAACAGATTAAATCGATGCTTATCTGAATATTCGAGAGCACTCTAAATGTCCACAGCTAGGGAAAAGATAAGAAATCCAAACATTTTACAGCTGAGAAAATTGACACAGTTTTTCCTGGGCACGAATTTTTTTAACAAGTTGATAAAAACTTAAACCGTTAAGTATTCTTTTTTTGCATACTACAGAAGGTTCAAAAGCATACAGACTAAAAATAAATGTTTAGAAAGTGTCCAATTTAAGCAAATTCTTAGTCAAGAACAATTCTTTTAATACTTAATTAATGCAAAGCATGTAAGAAATTAAAACGATTCGATGCACATCTAATCAGGTTTTATTTTTCACACCTTTTTTTCCTCCTATAAGAGTTTGCTCAATGAGCTCTAAAAAATTTATCTATCAAGGCGTAAGTGATACTTTAATTAAATTACCTACAATTTTTTTCTCACTTTATTTTAGGGTTAACAACTTAAAAGAATGGTCTTCGTTGTTGAGGTATGTTAATCTTATTTAATTGCTCGCTGTATTATATTCGCCATAGTGCTTCTTTCAATTTCTGTCAAGAACCACATTTTACTTAACAATACCATTATCTTATTAATCTTATAAAGCCAAAATAAAATTAAATAACTTTGCTGAAAATTGGAATTAATATTTTGGTTTAGTTTTGACGAGTCATAAATTACAAAAATAATCAAAAGTTGATGAAAAGGTTATTCATAAACTGATAAAATAAAACACAAATTTGCATCAATAAACAAAATTAAAACTTTTTTTTGTATTTTATAGAAATTCAAACAATTAAAAAGATTTTCGAGGGACTTTTATTGCAAATACCTTGAAAGAAAAAGAAGATTCTGTTGAAGCTTTCGTGACAATTTTTCATTAATTAAAAAATCATTTTCCCATTGCGAAAGAGTAATATCGTGTGATGAAAAAAACACGACAGCGCACAAGATTTGTTTCGGAAATTGAATTTAAAACAGCCAAAAGTTATTTAAAAAATGATTTACCTTATTGAATATTATAAAATGTCGTTAAAATTGCTAAAGTATTTCCTTTTATTTAAAAACTTATTCAAAAATTGAGCTTTTGCTTTAAGCGTTCGATATGGATTTAAATTCTCCGTTCAAAAAGGCTACCTTTCTATTCCATTCCTTAAATATATACCCATTGCCACTCACAATATTTAATTAAATTCTGTATGAAACTTCAAATATTATTAATAAATCAGGAATTAAATTAAGATTTCTATTTTTATTAAATATCGTTTGGGATTTCAGAGAAGCTTTGAGATTTTAAAACTTTTTGTTGAAACAAATCTTCATATTTATTAAAAATTAAATAGCAGATTATTTATAAAACACAAAATTGATTGGAAAGAAATTACGTATTGTAATTTATACAAAAACTATCTTTTATATATTAAAAGCATATAATGCTTTTTCGTACAGGTGTTTTGTAATATGTAAACTGCTAAAAATAAATAAATTTTTATTTTTTCGCATATGATATTTTACAAAATGTAACTTTCAAAACCTGATTTGATATGAAGCTGATGACTAACTTTTGCGATAAATATTTGTTGCATTATCAATACTTCAAATTTCGTGGATTAATAATGAAACACAAGAAAGGTTATAATTACGATTTTATAACAGGTTGATTTTTAAATAATCGATTTTTAATTAATAAAAAGTCATGAAAACTATTTCATCCCTATTAATGAGAAACACATCAACTAGTCTCAATCTTTACTACTAATAAAGGCGAATATATGTGTATTGGTGCTCTAGACACCAGATAGTAATTTACTAAATCATCATTTTGTTAAGTATGTTAAATTTTTAAGTCTTACCGCCGTAACTTTTAAAAGTATTATATCACAAAATTTTTTTTTAACATCATTTAAAAGTTTTAAAAATTATCTTTTTGGTGATACTAATTAAATAGTCGTTTACAGTCTTTCATGAAATTGGGTATTTTTTTTAAATATTTATTTTTTGCCCAATTTGCAATAATATGTTGCGTAGTGCCTTATAATTGAAGCCGCTTTCACTGTTGTTTCCAATATTTAATTGCGTGATTTTCTTCCATTGGTGAAAACTACAGAACAATTTTTTTTTAAATATCTACGTAGTTTAAAAGACAAAATTACGATACCACACAATTTGCAGGATACATGTACAGAATATTTACGTTTTTAATAATGCTATGATGTCCCAAGATTGGTCTCCATTTGAAAGGTTCATGCACATAATAAACAGAAAAATAAGGCAAGGAACATAATACGGTTTTAATGCCCGATAGTAACGGAATCATGATCATGAAATTCCATTTAAATGATCTACCTGAAATCCAATATAACCACCATTTCCTGCGAACCAGTTGGCCACTAAAGGCAACTAGTACTTAATAAAAATTAAATTAATATAACAGTCAGTTATTAATTATAATTTAGTTAATAAATTAACATTAATTTGTTTGAAGAAGCTGTAATGCAAATGGTGGCAAACTTCCGGATTACAGAGAGGGGGATCTAGAATAGAGGTCCAAAAATCTGCAATGCGCACAGATAAAGCACATGTCATATTCATCTATATCATTAAGATTTTTAAATGGACATATTAGATTTCTTTCATTTTGGACGAAATTTCTTAATGGAAAGACTATCTATGTAAGGTTTATGTGGCTACGATTGATTGAAACAAAGAAAATGTTCTCACCACAAATTTTGCCTTTACTTAGACAATGTGATACCATCCTTATGATTCTCCTTAAGAGAATTTATATTTTCCAAACGATAATACCATACCGTCCCTATGGCTCTCCTTATGAAAATCTTTATTTCTCGAAGAAATCTCGACGGATAGGATGAGAAGGACAAAGTTTGCAAGCAAGAACTTTCATTCCAATTTCGATTTCTACTCCTTAATTTCAAGTATACGTAACATACAGAGATGAAGTATTGCAATCGTAAAAAAATTCGAACTCTGGGATGATGACAAGTTTTCGCCTTTCTGGTCTTTCATGCCTTTCTGAATTCGAAAAACACATTTTTGGAATTACGTCCTTCTGCTTATGAATATAAGTACGAAACGCTTTGAGCTAGAGGTATGAAATTTGGTAAGTAATCAAATTCGTAGATCTTTATCAAATTTTGAAAGAAATACATTAACAGACAACAATATGGCAAATGTAAAACGTAAAGAATTGCCTACATAAGGTTTGATATACAATTTAAAACTGTTAACCGGTAATTAACTCGTATTCAATTCGTTTTGCCTTGAAATATTTCGTCATATTCAGTTAACAGGTTAATATCAAAAATGTAAATACGTATCAAATTTTAAATCACATTAAAACACATTATAAAATTTTAAATCACACTCCCATGTATGTACATGTTATAATTAAAAAAGCCAATTGTTTAGATAAATCAAATTTGTTATGTCATCTTGTTACTAAAGTTGCAATTCTGTGTAAAATCTCAGGGCTGACTGATTGAAAAAAAGAATTCAAAATTGGCATATAATTGGCATTTTTTACAATACTACGAAGCAAAAAACGCTCATGTATGGGACTCTTTTGAATATAAAAATTTTAGGATTCGTGACGTTCATAGTCTTGTCAAGAATATCTTTATGAAAGAAAGCTTCTCTCTTCAATATTTCTCTTTAAATTCTTCAAGTATGAGGGAAAAAAAGCATTCTTGCAAAACTATGGATAATTTCAAATTTTAAAACTATATATTTCAACAGCTACTAAGAGAGTTTATAACTACGAAAATTCCAATTTTACATAGCATAGGTAACACTATTGCACCTAAGAAATGAATAAAGGTTATTATTTTGGGATGTAAAACATTTCCCAAACAACATTTTTACACATTAATTTCAATCAAAAAACCAAAAAAATGGCGTTACCACAACCTTTAAATGTTTGAATTTTATGCACATTTTGATAATGAGTGCAAAAATAAAGGCAGATTTTTCGTTCAAAGATAAGAAAGAAAGAAACATTTTGTAATTACGTTTCAACACCTCTCATACAAGCAAAAATGCAATAAAATAAAGAACGAGTGAGTTGATTATTTTTGATGCACGAAATATGGAAGAGTGCTTTCTTTCAAGCGAAAATAATTGTTGCAGAGAGTTTTCTATCTTAATAACATCCGCAAGCAAACAAACTATGGATAAAGAAGAATCGTGTTCTCTGAAAGTATTAAATGTTTAAATTAAACACTCTTCTTTTTCTAAGTTACTTGTACGAGGAGTTGATTTTTATTTATCCGCGAAGTAATTTCCGTAGCGTAGAATCCCTTCTTCCTTTCGAGTTCGCTTTAAAAAAGAATTATGAAACAAAGTAGAATAAGTATATAACAATAAAAGTGGAAAAGAAACATTTATTTCTGTAAATAAAGTAGACTGGAAAAATATTTTGATGATTCCGTTGGTGAAGTTCTAGCATTTACATCAAATGCGCATACTCTCTTCATTATAGAGGTATATTTACAAATATATATGAACGTCGATTTAACATATTATATAGTAAGGTGTGTTTCAACTTTTTAGGGACACCATATAAAAACATAAAATCGGAATAATTTTTACCTAATATCTGTAAAAACTTCTTTGAAAAACATGAAAAATTAAATATAATAAAAAATCTAAAATAATTAAATAAATATCAATACTAATAAAAGAAGAAAATAGAAAAAAATGCCAAATTTGTGCTTCAAATTTTTAGGGACAGCTAGATGAGATGGTATATAAATTCAAGTTAAATCTTTATTATTGCTCATTTTTATTTACTACCAGTTGTTTTAATAACTTAAAAAGCTTATATTGAAAACATCCACGTCAGTACTTAATTTTTTGCCGAAGAAATATGGCTAAAGGTAAATGGTTATCAGATCTTGAAAAAGGCCAAATAAAAGTTTATTATAACGAAAAAAAGTCTTTGAGAAATATTGCTGCCATCATAAAACGTTCAAAACGTGCTGTGGAAAATTATGTGAAGCAGTTAAATGGGAAATCAACTGCCATTCAAAAGCGAGGACCTAAGCCAAAGCTCGATGCCCGTACCCGCAAGAGAATTATTCAGAAATGTGTAAATGGAAAATCATCAGTACGAAAAAGTAACAAAAGAATTGAAACTGGGATGTTCTTATACTACTGTTTGTAGGTCAATCAAGAGCAATAAAAACATGAAATATGCGAAAAAGGCTTGCAAACCACCACTTGCCAAACAACACAAATTACAACGTTTATCCTGGACAAAGGAATACATGCATTTCAAAGATGAGAGGACAGAAGTCATGTTCAGCGACGAGAAGAAGTTTAATCTAGATGGGCCAGACGGTTGGAGATATTACTGGCATGATCTAAGAAAAGAAAAAGAGATTTTCTCCAAAAGGCAATTGGGTGGTGGATCTGTTATGATTTGGGGAGCTTTTAGCTTCAATGGTACATGCGAACTGCCATTTGTGAATGAAAGAATGGATTCTGATCGATACCAAGAAATGTTACAAACACATTTATTTAATGCAGGACCTGAAATATGTGGTCCAAATAGGACTTTCCGACAGGATAATGCATCTATCCACAGCTCAAAATCAACAAAAAAGTGGTTTAGAGATAACAATGTGAAAGTTATGGATTGGCCAGCTAGAAGCCCCGATCTAAACCCCATTGAAAATCTACGGGGTCTTTTGGCAAGAACAGTTTATGAAGGAGGACGCCAATTTCATTCGAAAATGCAACTTCAACAAGCAATAATGGATGCTTGGTATTCTCTGGATCCAACACTTCTTCAGAACCTAATATATTCCATGCCAAACGGAATATATGATGTCACCAGAAAAAATGGTGCTAATATTGAACGGTAAAAAAGTTTAATTTGAAATTTTGAAGCTTTTAATTCCACTGTCCCTAAAAATTTGAAACACAAAATTTGTGCTACTCTTTTGTCTAGTTATTTCAAAGTTGAAATTTATTTTTTTAAACTTTATTTTTTTAATCTAAATTATCTTAAAATATTTATTTTGGTTATTTATCTAACTTGTTTCAGAAATAAATGTCAAATATTTATTATTTACGCTTTTATTTTCATTTTTACTGGTGTCCCTAAAAATTGAAACACAACTTAAAAATTAATTTTTAAATGCATGGCTTTTTGAAACAGTATTAATAAAAAAATTTTTTAATAAATTCTTAGAAAATTTATCAGTTATATTGTTAGTGAGCAATGATCCACAAGTTAATAATAAATATAGAAATTATCATTTTGATTTTCTTTGAAGAAACAAAAAAATAGAACATTTTCTTATTTTTTTTAATTATTTGATTACATAAGCTAAATGCCAATAAAAAAACAGTTATTTTTTACATTATTTAAATGATTGCAAAAGACTAAATTGTTTATGAATATCGGAATTAGAAAATTTATTGCAAACGATTTAATTTTTAGTTCCAGATTTCCAGATTTTTATGAAAAGAAGTCGAAAATTGATAATTATTGAATGGCAACATCTGTAAAAGGCCTAAAATAGATTTATATGCTTGCTTTCTTTGAAATCAGCACTAGTGTTTCTTGAATTTACAAATAATATCCATTATGGTTCCAATTCTGAGTAGAAATCGAATTCCATTTAAGTTATTGAATACCATACGTATGCGCATACATCGTAAAGCACAAAGCCATATTTGAATCAAACTTGGGATAATTATTTGTTATTAATCGAGCAAAACTTCTGTGAATGTTGAACACTCCTAGTTCAACTGCATGTGAGAAGTAAGAAAATAGTGCAAAAGATTGAAACTCATGATAATTTGGAAATATTCCAAATGTTTTTGATGTACTTAGAATATTACATTTTAAAAATTAATACATATCCTTAAGAGTTTATATAGTATCAGAAATAATTTTAGAACATATTGATTATCTAGCCCTTTACCTGGCATCCATTAAGTGTTCATCTGTATTAATAATAAAGATTAATGTGTGTGTTGACTCTTCTATGCTAATAATAAAGATGTATAGCGTGTGTTGGCGCTCTACAGGCCAGACCTTTTGACCTACAGCTGAGAAATTCAGCAAACACATATATCTTGGATAGTAGGAATGTGCGCCTCGGAGCAATTTTTTAAAATTTTTTAATTAGTTAAAAGTTGAGTTGAATTTTGGCACTTTTTGCAATAACTTCCGAAAATATCATTGTACAAAAATAAATTTCACACCGTTTCAGAATATAAAGCATTGTAATTTTAATGAAATCAGTTTAATAATAGTGCGCATTTTTGCTAAATTCCGGCAATTTTTAATTTTTGTCTAATTTTCCTTGTTTTCGTGAAGTTTAACACTTTTCATTATTTCATCAGTTGTCTAAACGCGCGATTTATTCTATTGTTGAAAGTTAAAGAAGAAAGATTTTTTTCAATATGTGTGTAGTTCACGAGATATATATAAAAAAAGTAAAGCTATAATAACACGAAAATTAGAAGCCAGATGAACAGATATTTCCGTTTTTAACAGCGCTTTGATCTTATAATTATTTCCTCCATTATGAAGATTCATGAACACACTACACAGAGTAAACAAGGCAATTAAAATGAAATGGCTTTAATGCCAAACATTTTGGCGAAATCATGAAGTTATATCAAAATGGTTTATCTGAAAACAAATATAATCAATATTCCTGACGAAACAGCTGTTCGCCCGAGGCGAATAGTTAAGAATATAGGTTAATCTTTCATCCTTACTACAAAAGTAATTGCGCACGAAAGCAAAATTACAGATTTTTAACGATATCGATCGGATCAGAGAATTTTGTTTGGGATGGTCGTTGAGCAATTAAGGACATTATAGACTAAGATTCTATATTATTTGCTTCCAGTCACGCATATTTGAACGATCAATCAGTCACTTCTCTAATTGTTCTATGAACAACAACGTGTTGAAATATTCCAAGATATACTCAAAGCAACCCATGTTTATTTTTTCGTATATGAAAAAAAAATTATTGAGAATGAAAGAATTAGGGAGATATTGAGAATATAGAGAACGTATTGTAAGCATAAAACAAAAAAAATCGAACATGAGATTTTGATGAATTTATACACTTCAGAACTTTCCAAAGTTAAAAAAATAATAATAAATACATTTCTGGCATTAAGCTTGTCTGTATCTGAAAACGATAATTAAAAATCATTTTCAACTACCCATATGAAATTGGATATGTGAACTTTACACCAAATTTGTATATTTTTATCAAATTTTGTGCGAAATACAGTTAAAGGATGTCTACCTGTATGAATATAAGATAACTACAAAACGAAGAGAGCTATATACATGAAATTTGATGCACAGTTTTAGCATCTAAAGTATAGACACCATTCGAATTTGGAATGAAATTCGCTAAGGAGTTGATTGTCTGTTTGCGATTTTCTAGAAAATTAACTGCATATCAAAGATAAATCACCAAGGATTACATGTTAGATTCAATAAAAACGCTAGATTCATGCCAAAAATACATATTTCATAACTATAGTTCGCCAATGCGATGTAACGGATACACGGCCTTGCTAAATGTCCACAATTTTATGCGGCAGTGAAGAAGTGGAAAATAAATTTATAAGAGAATATGCGTGAAAGTGTTGGGAAAACAACTTCTGTTGGTTAAAAACCTGCCGTTGTCGGTGACGAAATTTGGATCTGCTCTTTTGAAACATAATTAGTTCAATATTCTGGAAACATTCAATGCCTGAAAACTGAAGTAAGACTTAAAGAAATAAGACAAAATTTCACCAAAATCAAGATAAAATTGACAGTTTTCTTTTATAAGGAACTGGGCCTCACAAATTTTACTGGTTAGACTGCGAATACAGAATATTATTATTACTGGATCACAACTGCTTTTGTTGTGATTGTATGAAGCAATTTATGCAAACGATCTGAATTATGATGAGATAACTTATTATAAGTTATACACCATGATTTGCGTCTTCTTATAATGCTATTATTCATGAATTTTTGACAAAAATTAAAGAAATGCGATTACTCTGTATTTACTTGATATAGCACCATATAACTTTCTTTTATTTTAACGGTTAAAATAGCCTCTTCATATTCAAGCTTTTAGTCTATTGATGTAAAAAGTAAAGAAAATAGTCGTATGTAATTTCAAGTTAACGATTTTAAGATATGTTTTGAGGGTTGGAAAAAAAACCGCTCGCAAAAGAGTACAGCAGTTGGAGAAGATGCAATAAATATTGAACAATAAATCAATAATTTTCGTTTTATATCCGGGTATCTTTTTGATCATAGCAGTATAAGGTAATATTTAGTAAATATCGGTTATTACCTTTCTAATTTTTGTCAAAATATACATAATGAATTTTTAATACATATTCAAAAGACTTTTCGAAAATACTTTTTACAAAATATTATTAATAATAACATTGATTAAATTTGTTAAAATTTCATTTAAATGTGTTAAGATTTTAACAAATTAGTTTAAAATTCAAAAGTATAAATTTTTATAGAAATCTAATGGAACTCAAATTTTATTTTTTAAAAGAAGCTTAAAAATTGAATATTCTATTTATTTTCATGCAAAATTTTAGCAAAATAGAACTTAAAGGAATAGAAATCTAATGCCATTACAATGGCAATTTAAATTTCTCGAAAGTGCAGCAGGATAAAAATTAGTTTTAAAAGTCTTACACATTTCACAAAAGTTAGCATATCGTAAAAATTTTTCATCACTTTTACTCAAGAGCTAATATGATTTCATTCAAGACGAAAGAAACAAAAATCTCTAATGCATCACTCAAAAGATTTTTTTCCCTACTTTTCTTTCCTTCCAGTAAAAGACTGTAGGAATTTGATTTATTTTTACGGTTTTAAATAAAACGATTACTTTCGGATTTAAGCAAGAAATACATTTTTTAAAATGAAAGATAAAGAAGAATCTAATTACGAGAAATTTGAACAGATAAAAAGATTTGAAATATTAGTTTAAAAGCACAGGCAGCTTTAGCCATCCATTTAATAAGAGTGAAATGTCTAGCATTAATTGATGCTATAATTTAAAGCGATTTCCTTTAAAGTAGTGATAGAGAAATTTAAAATCTTAAGTTTCTTTTTTGTAAGTGTGTTACTTAACTCTTTCCGGACTAGTGTTGCCATTCGGCATCATCAAAATATCTGCTTTTAAGGATGTTTCTGCTTTTTATTTTGGCTGGAGCGAGTTTAATGGGACCTACATAAGAGCATGATCTGGATATAAATAATGAATGAATAATTTCAATTATTTAATCAGTAATAAATGGCTAATTTTAAAGTATTTCTAAGTTGCTTTTATCAACTTTTTAAATAAAAATTATTAATCTGGGATGATCAGGATTAAACTTGCTTTCAAGTAATTGGGAAGATTTAATATAAAAATTTTATTTTTATAAGTAATGTCATGAAAAAAACTAAATTTAAGAAAATGTTTGCACATGAATATGCACTCTAGAATTCCAAACTACTCTTCGTATATGAATTTATATTGTTAAAAATCTGCTATATTGCTTTCTTGTGCAGCTAGTTTCTTAGTAAGGAAGAAAGTTTTACATATGCCTTTAAATGATGCTGAATGGATACCAGGTCAAAACCCTCTCCTTTGGTGACAAATTTGGTAACCATTTGGCAACAAAAATAACTCAAGTAAGGGCAGAAATTTTGGCAATATCTATATAAGGAAAGAAGTTACCGGATCCTATTAGAAACTTCGAAGCCCTGTAACGGGAGCTATAAAAATGAATGCGTACGTATTGTAGCTAGTAGAATGAATTCTTTCTTCGGAGTGTTGATTTCTATCAAGTTTTCGCTGAGTGCTTTGTGAAATTTCGGTTGTTTAATAAAGATCTGCTTACATATGTGCTTTTGATTTTTGCAAGTGCTGTTTAGTGTATGTTTTGCTACCTGTGTTTCACGCTTTCTTGAGAAATAAAACTTCGTATTTCATTATCGAACTTTGAAATCATTACCGCCTATTCAACGAATGGATTTTCTGTAACAATCTATAAATATAACATTAACGTGTGATACAGAAATCGTTTTTATTACATATTGTTGAATGGCAGCAGTCAAATATAAACAAATCATCGTAGAATTTTAGATAGCTTCATTAAACGTTTTTACAGCTGCAACACTTCTCATAGGTAATTAAAGGAGGGAAAATATTATTAGAAATATCTTGCAGAGTGCTCGATGTTCCACCAAAAATTTCGTTCAATCAGAGAAAAGAAGATATAAAAAATTAAGAAATATCTTCAAACAAAAAGCTGAATCGAACGCAAAAATAGACTTAATTGTCACCAGATGTGCTATCGTTATGACTCGCCGATGGAAATAAATGTTCATATCTTCCAAACCAATTATTTTCACAATATAGATTTTTTATTACCTTGAGACTTAAAAATTACATTTCAAATAATATCAATTTTATTTCCGTAGAATTTTCCTCTTAATTTTAATGATATGTTTTAATTCATTTTGATATAGTATATGTAACAATGTTTTAAAATTTTATGCTGGGATTAAAACTCTTCTATTAAAATATTCAATTGCGTGCTTTTGCCAATTATTCTCTTCAGTAGAATTTTCACTTCTGCTTTTAGTTCGTAGTATGCATATTTTTTGAAATAAATTGCTTTATTTGAATTCATGTTTTTCAAATCAAACGGATATCAAATAGCAAGGCGAATTTAAACGTACATTTTATGTATGCATTCTATGTGAATCATTTAACAGCCTAAAAAATCAATAATCTAATACTAAATATATTATGGTGCGATTAATCAGCAATGATTAATAATGATTTATCATTGTGACAAATCAATTAATCACATACTGGTTATCATTAATAATAACCGATTAATCACAATGACCATAGCGCATATACAGTGTTATACTATTTTTGATATTTTAAAAGAACCAGAGGAACACAGACGTCAAACCAAAGGAAAACTAAACCACGGAAACTATTTATATTAATTATCCCTTAAACTTAATTGTAAATAACAAGGAAATGTTAATGGCGGAAACTTAAAAATTGTGTATCTAATGTGCAGAAAATGTCGCCCTTGTTTTCTTATGAACGAGATAATTTGCATTGTTAGACCGGATTTGAATGAGCGTGGAATATGCTACAAGCATCCAGCTAAAAGGAATGAAAATGGAGCAATAGTTTCCCTTTTCTTCACAACTCCTTTACAAACAAAGACAGAAAATTTAAATTGGATGAATCATTAAACTATGAAATTGGACGAACAACTTCAGAATTGAATGTTTTTCGATAGCTGCGTTTGTTTAAAAGTTATGGACTGATAAATAATTTTCAATCTTTAGCTTCAACTGCCGTAACGTTTCCAACCAATCTACAACCTTTTTACAACTAGAGAGAGAAATGGCGGATGATAAATAGATAAAAGTTTTCGTTCGATTTACCTCCGAGCAAATGGAATTTTTTCGATGGAAATTTTTTCACCATATAGATGAGATAAGGATTAAAAAAAATAAGATGCTTAATATAATATAAATAAAATATTTAAAGATTAAAAATTAACCACAATTTTATATGCTACCGAACTAATCTATTCACCAGACGCACAGAATAGCACAAAAAATATGACTTTAACGCTAAATAGCACAAAATATAACTACATAATTTAAAATGATTTCTTAAACATATAAAACATAAAAAATTCTCATTGAAGAATGAAACACATTAAGAAAAGAACATAAATATCGCAGTTATTTCTTATTTACTTTTCTAGCATACGAATAATACATAACGTATAACAAATCTTAAACATTCCTACCTTGAGTTTTGAATAAATAAATACATTTTGACATCCGTGAGACTGAAATAATAATTTTTGGAACTATGCACGTTTTTATATGAATGCCATTACTATTTATATTAAAATAAAATATTTTATAAACTTTTGATTATCACATTATTACATGTGCGTTATCTGGCTTCAGGTGAAAATCTTCATATAAATAACATTCTCTGTGGCTATCTTCTACAATAAAACTAAGTCGAATTCAATAAAATTTTACACACTTTTTTTACATAAGATTAGAGAAAAGTACTCTGGTACTAAGACTCAATTAAATAAATATACAACAAAGAAACCAAGCGAAAAAAAAATATTGCCAACTATTCAAAGTGGAAAGAATAAATATTCAATTAATTAGAAATTACCGACATTTTGCCATTTTCCGTAGTCACTTGAGAGCAATTCATCCCACAAGAAATATTTAATACCATTTTAAAATTTAAAAAAATTACCTTTTCAATAACATCAATTTCATTTTCGTGCGAGTTCTCCTTTAATTCCATTAATTTTTCAAAATTTAATAAATATTTTAATAGATACAGACTGTTTTGAAATAAGGAAATTTATAGAATCTTCGCTGCTAAGCAACGATGAGAGTTTGAATTACATTACCTTTACTTTTTGAAATTTATTTCATTTAAAAAAATATTTTGTCAATGTTTTTATTGATTTTAAAGTACAATTTGTAAAATATTCTGACAAGAAAGTTTTTTAATGTTGAAGAACAAAAGTAGAAACGAATAACTGTTGCTAATACACATTAGTAGAATTCTGGAAGAACATTAAAATAAAAGTTTAAAAGCAGACGATTAACAATTCATATTTATTTATTTGTTTGTTTTCACTGACATGAAGATTAATGGTAGACGGTTTCTAAAGATCATCTGCTTTTACAATTCAATTGATATTCATATTTTAATTTAAAATATAATCCGTAAAATGATTTCGTGTTGTATAATAATTTAAATAAACTTATTTTTGAAATGTAAGATATTAGATATGAAAGCATTATTAGATATTAATTTAGAGCAACGCTAGGTATAACAGCTTTTGAAAAATAAATTTATATACAGTGTCTCACAAAAGTGATGGGACACTTGTGCTTTACAAAAGGAAACTGTAATAAAATAAATTAAAAAGACATGTACAATTTTTTTTTGTGGGTGTGTTTCATACTTAAATTTAGTAACAATTATTAAATAACACACATTTTGTCAAAATATTAAAATATTAATTAAATAAAAATACATTTGTTTAGAACGGAGCAAAAAATGGCTCACATAAGTGATGGGACACTTACTTTTCCATCAAATATTTATCCAAAAATTTTACTTTTTAAAAGGTTTTAATAATTTGTTGGATTTCCTTTTACTTTTAAAACATGATTTATTCTTTTTGGGATGGATTCGAATAATTTTTTTTGTGATTTCTGGAGTGAGTTTACCCCATTCTTCTTGAAGCACCGATTTTAATTGTTGTTTTGAAGAAATGGTGTGTTTGCGAATTCTTGATTCCAATTCTTGCCAAATATTCTCTATGGGATTTAAGTCTGGAGATTGTGGTGGTGTTTTTTATTATTTCAGGACAGTTATAGAGCAGCCAGAGTCTAACATTCAAAGCAGTGTGCTTGGGGGCATTGTCCTGGTAGAATTTAAAATCGTTATGATGGTTCAATTTTCGTGCTGAAGATTTCAAATTTTGCTTTAAAATGTCAATATACTTGTACTGATCCATTATACTGTCAATAAAAACAATATTACCAATTCCAGTGGACGACATACACCCCCCATACCATAACTCCTCCTCCACCATGTTTTACTGTTGGCACCAAGTTCTGTTTGTGAAATTCTGCCCTGTGTTTTCTCCACACCAAGATTCTACCATCAGAACCAAATATATTAAATTTACTCTCATCAGCAAATATAATTTTATTCCAGTAATCAAAATTCTTATTTATGTTGGATTTTGCGAAAACTTGTCTGAGTTTTCTATTCTTTTCACTTACGAAGAATTTTTTCCTGGCTACTCTACCGTGATATCCAGCAGATCGAATGACCCTTTTAATAGTCTCATGATTAACAATTTTTCCATATAATGTTTGTAAATCAGCAGCAACTTTAGGAGCACTCTTTCTTGGAATTTTTTCTAATATTTCGAACGATAATTCGGTTTATTCCATTGGATAGCTTTGATGGTCGGCCAGGTCTTCTTTTATCCTGAATAATATGATTCTTTTTATATCGTTTAATGATACTGAAAACTGTTGAATGACTCAAGTGAACTGTTTCAGCAGTTTTTCTACGTTCAATATGCAAATTAATAACTAATTTTCGAATTTCAGGCGAAGTTTCTTTTCGTTTAGCATTCATGGCCGCACAGAGCTAAAAAAAATACAAAAATTCCAAAACAAACTAGAGAGAAATACTGCAGACGATTTTATAAATTATTGCCAATTGCTTTTGAGTAAAAATAAAACCACCAAAAATATTTTTATTGCTCATTTCAGACGATTTTTGTTGCATATCTAATGGTGTCCCATCACTTATGTGAGCTATTTTTTGCTCCGTTCTAAACAATTGTATTTTTATTAAATTAATATTTTAATATTTTGACAAAATGTATGTTATGTAATAATTGTTACTAAATTTAAGTATGAAACACACCCACAAAAAATTTGTACATACTTTTTAAAATTTATTTTATTACAGTCTTTTTTTTGTAAAGCACTAGTGTCCCATCACTTTTGTGAGACACTCTACATTTCAATTTTATTTTTAATCCATACCTATATTATACGATCTTTTTAATGTTCAAGCTACAGTAATTATTATTAAAAATAAATATTTGAAAGACTGTGGAAACAACAACGAAAAAAATAATAAGCAGGTATCAACATGACTAAAAACAACTTTTGGCTCGTAATACGACGTAAAATCCTTTTTCTTCAGAAAATCATTTTCAAAATAACCGCCAGAACACATTATTATCAAGAAATTAAAAATGCAGCATTGTTGAATCTTATAAAGAAAATCTTTGGATATTTTCGGTAGGATTTTAAAGATACAAATCCAGAAGTTTTGCTATTGAACACAGCAAAATCATTTTTGAACACACGTTCTAAACAACATCCTTATGTAGGCAATTAAAATTACTCACTTTCTCAATTTTTAAAATATGAAACCATCTGACACAATAATATTAATACAAATACTGTGACGACACTGATTTTTTTCAATAATAATTAGTAAATCATGACTAATTAAAATAATATAAATTTCATTCCTGGATTTATCACTCAGAGGTCATCAGATTTTCTTTTCTTTTGACTCTTGCCATGGTTTTAACTGAATAACATATTATAAGATGATAGACAGGTAATATTTATAGGATGACATGTTCTCTGTAAATTAGAATGCGTATTACACCGCTAACATCTTGAAAAAATCATTCAACACGTTTTACAGAACAGACCTTTGAACAAAAAATTACAAAATTTGGCAAATAATACAGTCCAGTCCTTTGTAGTAAAACTTTCTCGAAAAAAGGAATTTTCGAAATTTTAATTATTTTATCAATTAAATAGAAATTTAAATTTTTTCACGTTAACCTCTAAGTATATCATCGCACAAAAACATTTTTTTTTTTACTATTTTAAATTTTGAAAAAAAAGTTATTTACGCACATTTCTTATTTAATTTTAAAAACATTTAAACTATATTATATACAACAATATTGTTTATTTTTTTCTGTTTTAGTAACCGAATTCATACTCACTACGTTGCAACAATCTAATATTTGAAAATGAATTTTTGTTTGTTCGTATCTTATGTATCGTATCTAATATGCCAAACCAAATGCCGAATAGCAATATTTAGCGATTTAAAGAAGTGAAGTTTGAATGGTTTTAGATTGTCGAACTGTCATGATTTGAGTAAAGAACCTCATTATTTTTTCTAATTACGGACATAGCTGTGACTCGATGATGGTTTGGACACTTTTTTCTACAACGGACTAGTACCCCTGCACTTCGGCAGAGGTCGAAAAGCATGGAAAAATTATGGCAAGACGTCGCAGAATAACCTCATGCCATTTGCTGAACTTCTAGGTAGCACTGGTTAGAAATTTCAGCAAAACAATTCTTTGACTGCAAGCAACACAAAAGTCTAATGTAATTCTCAGAATATAAAAGTTCACGACTGGGTAGTATACATCTGAGATTTTAGCTCGATAGATATACTTTGGTGCATCATGTGCTGCAAAGTTTATCTGTAGACAATATTTTTCTGTAAATAAACTCAAGACATCTATTGAGGATGTATAGTACGAAATCAAGCCCTAAACCGTGAAAGTTTTATTTTCTTCATTAGAAACTCGTATTTATGAGCCAATCAACAGGTTTATATATCCTATTTATTTTGATGTAATTTCACTTTTGCCTAAACTTTTGAGACAATGATAATTTCATCTTTAATTTCTTAATGGCTTGCAATATGCGCAAGTTAAAATTTTATTGTTATAATACTATATATGCTTATGTCGTACATTACATCGATCTCGTGTTAGGAAAATTTTAATCAACTTTTCTCAAAAGAATTGAAAAAAAAAGACACCTCAATTTTAAAAGTGAAAAAATGTAGATAGCAAATAAATATAATGGGGAAAACAGCGATGATATTTAGAAATGAAACGAAATAAAAACGATAAAAATTTCAAATCATTTTTCTTTTCTAAAGTAATTCTAAGTGATAATTACTTTAGATTAAAAAAACTCTTAAGATTATACTTAAAAGAGAATGTGTAAAAAATAAAATGTAAAAAATCGGTATAGGTATATACATAATGTGTAAAAAATATGCTCAGAGTATGTTCAAAAATATAATCAGAATTTTAGTGTTCCATTTTTCTAAAAACGAAAGAAAAGTATGCAATTAAATTTTTGATAAAACAACTAAAATAATGTCGTACTACTTGATGACAATATCTAGAGAGAAAAAAAAAATTACCTCAATTTTGGAGTTCAGAACTTATAATAAAAGAATATGCAAAGTAGAAAGCAAAGTTAAAAAAATAAAGAAAAAACGAATGTTTGTTATTACGCTTCAAAAAAGTTGTGATTTTGAAGCCTTGCTACAGAATTTTTTTCTTTCTTTTTGTTATATAAACGTGGTAATAACTTTAAAGCGCCATTTTTTTTTAAATTTCATGTAAAACATGCTTTTTAGGCAGCATAAAAAGTATTAAAAGGAATTTTTCATTCAATTTTTTTTTTTAAAAAAAAGGGAAAAAGCATAGAACTAAATTTTTGATGAAACAACAAAAATGATATAAAATTACTGGATCGCAATGTTTAACAAAAGAAAAAAAATCCGCTTCAATTTTAGATTTAAGGAGTTAAAAAAAATGCAAAGATGCGTGTTAAAAAAAGATGCGTGTTATTAAATTTTAAAAAGGTGTGAATATGAAACGTGGTTGAGGGAAAATGCCATATTTTTAGAATATCTTCAGATCATACAATAAATAATGCATACACAAAAAAACACACACACTACATAATTAAAACACAACTTAGAACAGCACTAACATACTCATACACAAAAGCCCTCACCCGCATACTTATAAAACACCAATAACAAACCTTTATTACACAAAACTGCCACACGGGGTAGTAGCTACCGTACTTCCAGCCAACAAAGTTAATCCATTTTGGATATATCGTAATTCTCAAAGCGTAGCAAAAGAATTGTCGATACCCCTCTGCAGATCCAAAATATTTATGATCCAGGAAATCCCATGCAACTATCGCTCCAAATAATCCACTTTATATTTCGCGCCGAGCTAAATCCTTCAAGGCCACCTCTTCCATATGTTCGCTCCACCGATTCTTCTCGTCTGCACTCCCCGCACAAGCGCGGAAAGGTAAACTTCATGAAATAAAACCAAGAATAACATGAGTCGGCAGCGGCAACACCCGTGATGCGAGTCGAAAGGAGACTGAGTTCGGGGAAGAAAAAGCTGGAGTCATGCGCATGCCCCGTTTTCGATCCCGCTGGGGAAAATCGCAGACTATTAATTAATTTCCCGAAAATTCTATATAAACTTTTATTTGAAATATAACAAGGATAAACAAAAACTCATAATAATAATAAGGAATAATACAGCAGACGATATTAAAGCTTGTTTTGATCATTTTTAATTAAAAATTTAATTTAATTCTGGAATTTATTTTTGCTTTTATTTCTTTAATTTCGCTCGTTTATATAATGGTGTCAATCCAATCTTTTAATAAAGCGAAGTCATTCATTTACATCTGACAATTTAAGGCTTTTTTTCAAGGAAAGATACGATTATTTGATGTTAAGAAATTGAAATTAAGAATATTTTATTTCCTTATTTGAATAGTTATTTCCTTAAAACATTCTCACTGTTATAATTGTTTTTATCTGACAGAGAAGGAAATGTTTCATTTGTCAATATTAAAACCATCCGAAATTATGTCTGCCAATCTGTTTGTATTAAAAGATTTCATTTGATGTGATAAAATAAATATTATTCGGCCGCTGATTTAAAAACTCGTCATATATATAAACAAATTTTTAAGCAGAATCGTGGCAGAAGACACTTTTGAAATTTATATTCCATCCCGGAAGGCATGATTTATGCACAAGCAGAAGCGACGAGCACATCAACACAAAACAACACAAGAACGAAATGAGGAAAAGCTAAAAAGGGGAGAAATTATTTTCCCCAGATTCTGATAGGGATTTCTTTACACGTATCGATTTCGGTAGGGGATTCTAGGTATCTTTTAGAAGAATTTGTTTGGGTTAGCAATTTTTTTATCGATTCACTCGGAGTGTGGGAACCACTTACCTAAGCATCTTTACAAAGCTTCTGTTGCATGAATTAAATAGAAAAAAAGGAAGGAAATCAGGAAATAAAAGAATATTTTAGAATGAAGTTAGTATGGGCTAAATTAAGATAAAACTTTAGAAATTAATTATGATTAAATTAAATGTAAAAATATCATATATATAACATACATATATATACAATCATTCCGATTTATTATTAGGAGCAATTGAAATAGGAATATATATTTCTTATTTCAATTGCTACTAATAATAAATCAGACTGATTGTATCAGTGTCTACTAGCGCCCTAACAGCCAATTTCCTTCGCATGAACGACGCTATTGTTGAACGCTATGCAAATATGACACAAATGTACATTGGAGACTAGGAAATATGCATCGCTGTATGTTTTTTTTTGAAATTTTAATTAAAAATCAAGCAAGATTTTAATATTCGTTTGGCTGTAAATTTCGAAAATAATATTGCACAAAATTAATTATCACATCATTTTAAAGTTTTCAAAATTAGTTTCAATTTTAAAGTTTTAGAATCACCATTTTAATTGAAGCGCAAGATTTTCTTGAACTGCGATAATTTTTTTTATAAATATTTGTTTTTCATAATTTTCAAAAATATTTTTCATTATTGCCGTGAAGTTCAAACAGTTTTCACAAATTTTTCAAATATTTAATGTCATGATTTTCTTTCATTAATGAAACTGCATTGATTTTTTTTTCAATGCAAATGCAGAAAAATTCTGTTTATTATGCGCAATTTACGAAAGGCAAAGTTCAAATGAAGGCTGATTAACAGGCCACTTTCGTTTTTAAAGGACTAGGTTATGATCATGAGCATAAAATAGATAATGAAATAACCAGCAATAAAAGAGAGAAACTGATTGCAGAGAAGATATTTCTTCTGCCATCCCAGAATTCTCTAAAGTTTCTAACTAATTGGATGGCAGACGATTCTTCTGTTATCCCACAATTCCTCAATAATTCTAAAAATTGATATTCATTTTTATTTTTTAGTGTTTCCTCTCGCGCACTTGTATCAGTTTAAATTAATTTTCTAAAATTTTATCTATTTATAAGCCATATTTCGACTTAATTCTGACAATATCTGAAATTGACTTTGTTAGCAATAAAAAAACAAACAAATGTAAGGCTATTAAAATAACATTGTTTTATAATAACCACCATTTTTTTAATGTCTATTATAATACGAATATAAAGTAATACATACGAGATTAAATTGAAATTAAATGCCATCTGTGTTTCCTGTTAAATAATAATCGCCATAGCTGAATAATAATGAAAAGTACTAAAATAATTTCAGTTTAGTTGATTAATTTCTGCTCTAATATTCACACTTTATTTTGATAATTTAATATTTTTTGAAAACAAGTCAAAGCACAACATTTAAAAGCTGTTTTACTTCCTAAGACTGATTACGTATTTTTTTTCATATTTTCATATTTCATATATAACAGCAGGACATCTAAGTTGACTTTTTGTGCGACTGGCTATTTAATTGAGCTATTCACAATACGTTATTTAAAAAAAATAATGAAACATTTATTAAATAATAAAACGTGCTCGCAATTTATTCTTTAATACATATCTTGTAGCTTACATTGTTAGAGAATTTTTTAAATTCATTTTCTTTTTCTTGTATGCGAAGCTATACAAAATATTGTAACAAATAAAAAGAAATTTGATTTTGAGATTTTAATTAATGTCACGGTTTCAGTCCTCTCTAGTCTGAAAAACATATTTTTGGAATTATGTCTATCTGTTTCTCAGTCTTTGACTAGGATAACTCAAAAACGCTTCGAGTTAGATAGAAAAAAAATTATATGTGGTTTTATACACAATTTATAGATTTTTATCAAATTTTGGGTGAGATAAATACCATAAAAAGTTTGTCTACCTATCCAAATCGAAGTGTACAAGATAATTAGTAAAAGTAAAAGAGCTCGATAGATGAAATTTAGCACATCGCTTTAACATCAAAAATGTAAATCTGAATCAAATTCTAAGCCGAATCTTTTAAAGGATCGACCAATTATCAATTTATATACTTAAATGCATGCAAAAGCGATAATCTATACGCTTACATGCTGTATATTTATGTTTCCATGTAGAATAAATCCTCTGTATCCCTCGCTGAGTTAAATGGACTTTTTCACCGGATGGATTTATCTGTAATTCTATGTATAATTATCTTTTTTTAAGTGCTTCCATCTTAGATGGGATTAATTTTATGTACAAAATTTTGTATTTCTGCCAACTCATGCGAAGGCATAGGAAAAAAAAAGTTCTATTTAACCATATAAGAAAATGGGAAAGAGATGTTCTCATTTCAATGACCTGTTGCGCTAATAAAAGTCAATGCTTCCATTTGTGCCCCTCTGCTTAACCTTTTAACGGGCACAAGCCGTTTTCTTTCGAAATTTACATTTTATGTTATAATTAGAGAAGGAAAAAACCCCTCATTTATAACCCAAAAAATTATTTAAAAAAATTTTTGTTGTTGTTTATAACAGGGGTAGTAACATGTTTACTAATGCCCAATGCAAGCAATGACATTTTACTGAGTTATTCAATAGAAAAAATATGAAATATAAATTTCACAAGTAAATATGCATTTTTGTAAAAACTTTTTATTATTAGCTATTTCAAAATCAAAAATATATTAATTGCACATGAAATAAGAGGTAGAAAAACTAAATAAAATGTAAATTACTAAATGCATTATTTTTAATTATCCTGGTGAAACAACATAAAACAAGGAGCAGCACGTAATGGAATATCACACGTTGAACATGACACTTTTGTCCGCTTCTGGTTAGTTTTAGTGCTATGTTTACAAGATATTTTAAAGGCAGTAAAAAGTAGAAAAGTGGATTAAAAGCTACAAAATCTAACATTAGCATGTCCGCTGGAAGGAAAATTTTAAATAAAAAATTTCCACACGTTGCGATTAAAACTAGCTGAGTTATGAAGTCTTGAATATCGTTACTTTAAACGACTAGTAGACCATTTAAATGGTCAATTCGAGGAAAGCCTATGTACATTTATTGCACAAAATAAGAAATTTGATATCTTCATAGGCAATTTTGGTCAACCATTTTGGTTTGGTTTGGTTTTGTCTAAAATAGCAAAAGGCATTTTATTAAATATGTCAATTAGAACTGGGATATTGCAAAAGAAAAAAAAAATGTAGACTTCAAAATTTCTTAACAATACGTATAATTAATTCAATCAATATAAAATAAAATTCCTTAAGAGATTTTCAGAACTTTTCAAACTACATTTTACAAACTATTCGTCTACAATAAGAGGACAACCTGCTTACGCTTAATATGTATCGCAAATCAGTTACTAATTAAGAAACAACTGCTGAAACAAAAGAAAAAATAGAGCAATCAATGCCTGAATAATGCATCAGGGGATGAATCATAATAATCAAGGGATGAAATCCATTGCTGATCGCTTAAAATTGAGGGGAAGATAGTATTTTCTACAAAGAGTACCGTACAATAAATTGGAAAGATATCGTTTTCACTTCAAAAGTTATAACAGACCAATGTGAATCCAAGTGGGATACGAAATGAAAATACTATATGAAGAAATTTTTTTAAAAGTGTATATAACTAAAAGTGAGAAATAACAATACAAAATGCTCAGTTCAGTTATATTAACGTCCCGTTTGAAAGCAACACTACGGCTATTTCAGGAAGTAATTTCTCGTAATTTCGAATTTTGAACAGCGGTCAGATGACGAGGGCGACACCTGATTCACTTCCCTTCTCCAAACACGCCGATGGATTTACCGTGCACCAGATCCGCTTACACGACGGTTCTTCGGTGCAATCGGATCTCCAAACTGAAGTCCTCCGATTCCGAAGCCCAGATTTTGCCACGAGGCCACCGCTGCTCCTCGAATGATGGCATTAAAAATTTCCATATTCCGCGTAACAAACGGCAAAAAATATAAAGATAGAGTTTTCTCTTCAGATAGTTTTATTAGCCAATAATCGAACAGAAAAGACCAGAAAACCAACTTACTTTAAGATAGCAAATGGGAAATTGGAATCGTAACCTGTGGAATATAGTTTAGGTATTCACTAAGTTGATATTTAGGCTGTAATAAATATACTAAGCAGTTTATGAAAATATTTCTTTCACGTGCTAAATTCGGCATTAGTTCCGAGAAAAATAAAACTTAGGAAAAATCCATTTTTTTTTATAACAACAGATAAGTAAAATTTTATTGAATGAGAATTACAGACTTTATTTCCTCTACGTAATACAACAGAAATAAACTTTATAGGTAATTATGAATGAAAAAATATATCAAATTAAGATTATTCAAAAGTTAATGGATGCTAGATACATTTAAGGATTAATTAATGTTAATCTAAAGACAGTAATTAGTTCCCTCAGATCCATTAACTTCTAATGTTTCGAATAACTTCTATTGAAGAATCGGCATGAAATCAAAAGCAAGTTGTTGTTTTTTTTCGTAAATTAGAGAAATGTTTCATTTTCTTTCGAACCACTGAAACTTCTAAGGTCTGTGTTTAGAGATACAATGAAACCTTTTTAGTACGTCGGATGTTAACACGATTTTCTCATTAGTTTAACCTTTTTTTTTTCAAATGCATTTCAAAGTTCTACTTTCTTCTCTCTAAGAATGATTTTTATAATTTGGACAGTAAACCTTGTCCATCGCTTACACTTTTTTCTTGAATTCGAATAGGAAAGGAATTTTCATTTTCTCGTACACAGAGTATACAGAGAAAGTATAGTAATCGTCACAACATTCGAACGTGGGATTTTGACGAATCTCCACGTTTTAGAGCTCCATGAGTTCGAAAAACACATTTTTGGAACATGTCCGTCCGTCTGTCTGTCTGGACAAAGATAACTCAAAATCGCGATGAGCAAGACTGTCGAAATTTGGTGTATGATCTTTGCACTGAATTTGCAAATATTTATAAAATTTTGATTAAAACTCATTCAGAGGAAGAGTGTATATCCACCTGTTCGAATATAAATTAACAGGATAATTACTAAACGAAGATAGCTAGATAGATAAGATTCGGTACATAGATTTAATATGTCCACGTCTGTTTGTGACAAAGATAACTCAAAAAGGCTTTAAGCTAGACGGCTGAAATTTGGTATATGGTCTTTACAGCAAATTTGTAGATTTCTATCAAATTGCGAGTCAAATCTATTGAGAGGAAGTCCGTCTATTCGACCGTTCGAATATAAGTTGATACGATAATTACAAAAGGAAGAGAGCTAGATAGATACAATTCGGTACACAGGTTTAACGTCTATAGAGTAGACACCTGTTGAATTTCGGGCAAAATCGAAAAAGGTGTTGCTCATCTGTCGGTCTGTACTTTCAGAAATATGTAACTGTAATAACTCAAAAATGCAAGGACTTCACTATATCAAATTTGGTTTAGGATTTTGCAAGCAAAAATGCAGTTCTGTGTCAAATTTTTGTTACAATCGGTTGAGAAAATCGTGTCTAAAACACAAATTTGATTTTTGGATATTACTGGTCACATGCCAGGAATTAATCGCCATTTAACTCGCCAAGGATGCAACGAAAGATTTTGTAGAAATATTAAATACATGCCAATAGTTCATATTTCGCAACTATTACACGCCAATGCTATGTATGGCGTTGGCTGGCAGGGCCAGTTTATTAGAGAGTATGCGAGAAAGTTTTGGGGAAACCACTCCCGCTTTTCCAAATAGAACCATCAGAATTACATTCGGAACAAATCTAAAACTTGAGTAATTGTCTGTCAAATTTCCTAAGGCCGCGGTGGCCTGGTGGTAAGGTCTCGGCTTCGGAACCGGTGGGTTTCAGGTTCGAGACCCGATTCCACCAAAGAACCGTCGTGTAAGGGGGTCAGTTGCACGTTAAATCCGTCCTGACCAAACGTCCTCCCGCTGGTGTGGTGCGGTGTGGAGAGGGGGGTGCCAGCTCAGGTGTCGTCCTCGTCATCTGACCGCGGTTCAAAATTACGAGGTCCGTCCCAAAATAGCCCTAGTGTTGCTTCAAACGGGACGTTAATACAACTAAACTAAACCAAACTGTCAAATTTCCTTGAAAATAGGGGTGAAAAACTATATTTACGCCGTATTATATTCGAAAAAAAATTCTATTTAATGATTTCAGATTACAGTACTTTCTACGGTGTTTATAATTTTGCATTAACGGAAATTCAATTTCAAACAAAATAGAATGCATTTTTAATATTTTTAGTGGATAATACTGGCAACACGTGCATAAATAAGCCTCAAAATTAAAATTGCATACAATTTTTTCGATTGCAATGAGTGATATCGCACAGAGAGTAAATGAAATAGTAAAAACAACTTTTAAAAACACACTGGTTTTCGAAATAACATAATTAAAATTTTTAAATTATTTTATACCTACTCTATAGCTTCCGATTTATGGATTACAAAATATTAAAGAAATGTTTATTATTATATATTTTACAGAATCTTAAAATCAATTATTTTTTGAATTTACACCCAAATTGCATAACCGGTAAGAAATCTAAATTTATTATGTTAATCGATTAAGAGATAATCAAATTCTAAAAATATTAAAATAATGTGTTTTTTTATTGAAACAAACTTTTGTGGTATTCATTTACAAATATTTAAATCAAAAATTAATATTTTTGGGGTGATACTTTTCGTATGCTTGGGTATTTTTGAATTCACTTCTTAATCTTCCATTGTATTTAACTCTTCAGTGTACCAAAAATGTATTAAGATGCAAAATTTGTTTATATAATGTATATGATGAAAGAATCAAATGAGTGCAGATGGACAAGATTTTAAATAATACAGCAGATCTTAAATAATTCAGGAAATATTTGCATATTTAAAAGAACCAGAAAAACAAAAGAATCGGTTGTCCGATTTCGTCAATTTTTATATAAAAATTCATGACCCTTAGATACATCATCTGCGGT